>CAAKHB010008422.1:8173-26320 GCA_901007665.1 Aeoliscus strigatus
TGTAATATGTATATAGGAGCCAGAGGGTGAGATCAGAGCCCACGAATCCCGGCAGATAGCATGTGGAGAAACACACAAATACATAAATCTAATGTGTGCAAGAAAAGATGAGAGGCCCTGTGTGTTTAGGTCCATTTGTGGGTGTATGCATGTGGGTTGGGTGTGTGCGCACATGTGTCTGCACTCGTATCGGCGTGGTGCACTGGCAGATCTACGCGCACGCATCTGTGCACAGGAGTATGTGTGTGTGTGTGTGTGTGAGAGAGAGAAACACAACTCTACGCCAACTCTGAAGTGCTTCCATCTGTAGCACCAGTCTCACACCAGACTTTGCTGTGTCACTGGCACTTTATAGAGCTTAAGATCTCCTGATATGATCCCGGAGCAGATCTCAGCTGACACTAATATCCCTTCCTGTTGAGGGGAGGGAGGAGGAGAGAGCAGTGAAGCAGAGGAGGAGGATGATGTGGAGGAAGGTGAGACGAACGAGTACAGAGTGTGCTGGTGGAAGGAGAGACAGACTGGAGAGACTGGAGGAGTATACCTGAGGAGTTGTCCCCTGTGATCCTTCTCAGAGTCCTCTTGTTGGCGCAGCTGCTCCTCTGTCCGTCTTCTCTGCTCCCTGGAGACACAAAGTGCACTGGTCAGCCGGGTCTATCGGGGTTTGGACGTGTCAGTTGAGGTTCACTGTGATATGAATATGGTATGTCTCGTTAAAAAATAACATTAGCACCCCCCAACACTATTAAACTAACAGATTTTTTGGGTGTACACACGTATACCTGACCCAAAACTACTGTGAAACTACTGTTCCTCCTTTGCGACCCATCTAGTGTGATGCCAAAGCTCGGTGTGTGTTTTTGACATCTTCTTTACCGTTGAATGTGAATACCAACGTGCCCTGGTGAATGTAAATTGTAAATCAGGTTTAATTCACGTCCTGCGTGCCCTGACAGTGTGTGTTATTCCGGCCGTCTGTGCACACAGACTTCACCCGAACCCCCCTAACGATGTCGACTTCTCACCCTAATCCCCTCTCTGGCGGCAGGGTCAGTTAATGTGTGTGTGTGTGTGTGTGTGTAGATGGCTGTCTAGCCTATGACCTTGCCACCACACGCAATGAGGATACAGAGTGGGGGGGGGGGTTGCATGTCTGAGCTCACAGAAACAGGCTGTTTTCACTGTCAATCTTCAACAGATTTTGTGGAATGATTTGCACTATTTACTTAACGGGATTAGAACCCCCACCACCCTCACCCAACCGGGAGTGGATTCACGACCAGCTTATTTCTATGACAGAACACTAGGGTTTGATGTGACGACTTAGTATCTTCAAAGTCGTTTTTAAATATCAACCACCACAGTCAAAACCCTTCACCCACAAATGAATGCGCTCACAGCTGTCTGCCACCAGTCATCGGTCTTCTCTTGCTTTGTTCCACTCGGTTGCTTGGGACGTCATCTCGACCCCCCCCCCCGCCCCCTGCTCTGTTGTTTTTAACCCACTTTCCTCCAGTGTTTTCACAGCTACTGGTGATTTAGATCAGGCCCCTGAGCTCACCCATTTAGCTGCACTGCGTAATGTTCATACTTTAGCATCTGGTGTGTGCCTTATCTCTCTTTCTCTCTTCTTGCTGTCTCCATGGTCAGAGAGGACAGGATGTCTGACTCCCAGCTGCTGTTTCCTCTATGTGTTGTGCTTTTTTTCTTTTTTTAAGATGGATATGGGGTGGAGGGAGACAGCGAAGCTCAAAGAATGAGACAGTCTGTGGCGTTTTAATGAATGAAAATGCAGGTTGAAAGTGACTGACGGGTCCAGGCGTATGGTGTAACTGCACAAAAGTACTGCATAGAATCTATTATCACACTTTACCAGTGAGTATTAGTATTAAGGTTCCTACCTTATGATGTCCAAGTGAACTACATTAAATGAGTGTATTTGATGTGGTCTAACATTCAGTGCACGTATTGACTTGCACTGTATGATCTGTGCAGAAAAAAAAAACTCACCAAGCTCCAAAATGTGTTAAGGGGGCGTGAAGAGGTTTTAATCAAGGTGGATCTGGTATGTGTTCTCACTGCTTGACAGCACATGTCAATCAAATTACAGCCTGCAGATAGAACACATACCTGCAGCAGTCAGCTGGTTATAAAGCGAGTTAATCAGCTGTTGGGGATGACAGAACCACATAAGGATCGAACAGTCCAACTGTCTGTCGTCTCCTCCATAATCAGTGAAAGCGTCAGTTGTGTAATTAGATGTGTCAACCAGTCAAAGAATGCACCATAAAAGTCAGGAGCAACACTTGAAAAAAATTCAACATGCACACACGTTTGCTGTGGACCGAGAATGGTGAATATTCATAACAACAAAAAAAAGAATGGGTCAGTCAAAGATGTGTTATGAAACGTGCAGATTTTTCGTACAATTTGAAAAAAAAAAAAAACGTTAAAAGCAAAACTGTCCTCTCTCCTGAAAGCCAGCAACTGATTTTCACAGGATGGCGGTCAGGGAAGAGGATTCTGTTGTTGTCACATTTTAGGGTGAAGACTTGTTAAATCAATGTCCAGAGAGAAGATGTGTGTGTGTGTCAGGCGACAGAAGGAGAAAGATCTTATGGGAAACAAGGACCTTGGTTACACCTTGGGATCGATAGTGGTGTTGGCAGTCTCATGGGCGCAGTGCACACACTTCAGTGCACACATAGAGGCGTGTACACAAGCCCTCTGACAACAAACTGTCTCACATCAATGATTTGCTTCTTCCTGACCTTCACTCGCGCCATCATCCTCTCTTTCATATCTCTCCATCAGTGTCTCCATCCCGTCTTTCATCCGTCTGACATCCTTCCAGTCAATATGGTGGGAGCCTGTGTTGCGTGTCTTTCTTCATCTCCTGATCAGAGGATGAGCTCGTTGTCTCCTGACAATCGGGATACAACAGGAGGACGCCTCCTCACACCTTCTTGCGGAGGGCTTGAAGCTTTTGCTTTAACCCCGTCCTTCACGTCAATGACACGTCTGAATCTGTCCGGTGGCCAATAGACTACATTGCAACAAACAGTCAGTTCATTACACACGACATGTAGATAGGAAATGACACGCAAGAAAGATCAGAGCGTGTGAGAGTGCGCGTAGAAGTGGTCACGACAAAACAAGCTGTCCTTGAATGTCTCTCTGGCACGCTGATCAAATTGCATGCTAGGATCAGACGGATTGCACAGCCGCTCGCTGTCCTCAGACCTACCCTGAAATATGTATGCATGCAAGCGTTTCCAAGGCAATCTGCTGGCGCCACTGAAACCCAACAGGTGCGGAACGCTGATGTTCAATGACAGTTGGGGGTCAAAGGTCGAGCCTGTCATAGCAACACGTCCGACGCACAAACAGGCCGAAACGATTTGTTCTTGGATCTTGGGAGGGAATCAAAGGTTTTGGAAGCTCTGGAGCTGATATGACGCGCAGCGAGGCTGACAGGACGCAGACCGCACACACACTCAGCCGCTGAGGAAGAGGTTGTTTGAACAAGAAACCAATCAGCATTAACTGGACAGTGAAAGCAGGTTTAGCCGATCAACTCAGACATCCCATCTGGACGCTCCGTCTAAACCTCCCCCGACTGTCTGCCATCAGTCAGAGGGAGGAATAATTGACTCAGCTGATGTGGTTAGCTTCTTTTTTTCTAACCTTTTCCCCTGTTTTTGTTCTCTGCATTGGGTTCTTTCTGGGAAAGAGAGGATATGTAGATTTCGGTTTGACCCACAAGAAAAATAAGAATTGGAAAAAATGGGTGCAAACAGGTGCGTCTTTCACCACACACAGTTCATGTACGGCGATGATCCCAGCTTTGGCCAAACAGGCACAGAAAGAGATGTCAGGAGGAGGTAAAGCTTCTTTTTACCACAGTAAATGATCTAGATACATCAGTGCCACCCCAACATCTGTAATTCCAGGCCAACAGGTGTGTGTCACTGAAAAACAATCAATCTGTGTGTGTGTGTGTGTGTGTGTGTGTGGTGTGTGTGTAGACTGGAGTAGTCAAGTATGTTAGACATCAGATGCAGGCGATGGCGCTCCCGAGACACATATAAGATCCTGTTTTCCTTCTACGTAATCCCCTCTGTGCATGCATGCACACGCACACACACACACACACACACACACACACACACACACACACACACACACACACACACACACACACACACACACAGTCCTTTTCATTCAATAAGGTCTCAGACCCCAGAACATCCCCTCCTCCTCCTTCATATATACCTCAGCATGCAGCACGGTCTTAAGGCTGATTCTCCCTATAGCATATGTCCATATGTCTGGGTGTGTTGCGTGCGTGTCTTCCCTCCAGTCTAAACCCTCCGTGTCCAGTTTGAGGTGATACAACATTTGTGTTCGTAGAGAAGCAGAATTTCTGGACAATATCGTTTATATATCTACTCTTTATGTGTAATCATTGTTGAATTGCGTCTTTATCTGACAATCTGCCCCTAATCTTCAGCATGTTTTTTGGGTGCATCGTCACTGAAACACAACCAATCTGTCTTACACAATCTTTAACGAAACATCATGGCCTTAGGTAAATATATGAAATTCAAAACGACTGCACGAGAACCTGAACGCATGTTTAAGCTCCCTGAAACGACTGCACACAGTCCTACATGATGGCATATACCCTGACCTGACTGACAGAAAGGTAAAAACAGGTATAGAATTTGGCATTTACTGACTAAAAATATTCTGTGTGAGTGAATGAAAGAAGAGGAGAGGTGATGATAGAGTAAGAGGGAGGAAACATTAGTTACCAAATGAGTGCTTCATCTGCAGTCTGTCAGGTCAAGTAGTCCTTTAATGCCATGATTATCAGACAGAACCAACATTTAACATTTCCTCCCTTTCAGTGTAGGGGTATGTTTGTATCCGTGTGTGTGCGTGTGTGTGTATGTGTGCACTTTTGAAGTGGATCATGTTTCAAACCCTGTGAATGACATAATCAGATTACAAGCTGTCTCTTGTCGTTTATTACAATATGACCCAGATAGCAGAGAGATATATGGAATTGTTATGTTTTCAAGTAACGAAGGAGGCAAATGAAAAATTAAATACATGAATGTATAAGGAATACAACGTTTCAACAAAAGACAATTTGAGGGAGAACAAAGTCTGGCTACATTTTGTTAAAAAAATGATGCTTCTTACATAAATCAGCATCTGCAATAGTAGCAGGTTCATGTATTGTAGAAAATGCTAGAGGAACATAAAATATCATCATCTGCATATTTGGAAAAGCCACAAGGTATATTTTTCCTCCAGGCTTAAACCCTTGATTACATGTTATTCTGTGCGTTTTAAAGTCCGCTTGTGTGAAAGGTCGGAAAGGTTCCGTGTGTGGAATATGATCTTTTCCTGCTCCAGGCGTTTGGAGTGAGGCATATATAAATAAAGGTTATGATTGATTGGACATAAAGCCCGTTCTTCACACAGCACATTCCACATACCAACACAATCCATCTGCTTTTATGTGTGTACATGCGACACATAATGTGAAAAAAACAGGCAATATGCATTTGCATGCAACCCGACAGGATGGGTTGGTAAAGGTAATGGTAAATCGGGTAATTTGCATATCACCCGTTCTTTTCACATTACCCGTAACATACACATCTGTTGTCACATACCACACAGACTTACATCAGCAGCTGAGTGAGATGCTCCTGCTCGTCTCTCATTTTCTGAATCTCTGCATTGGAATTCCTCAGATCCTCATTCAGCCCTGTTAAGCACACACACACACACACACACACACACACACACACACACACACACAAGGATGATGCTGTAAACGTTTATAAAGGCTCGCCTGCATGCTGGCGCAATCCAGTGCTGGCTCCCAGCCTGACTTGTCACCAGAGGCTGTAACTCTTTGATTTAAGAACAAGTGAGACAGAGGACATGTAAGAGGCAGGTACAGCAGGCATAGTTTCCATCACAATTCACTGCAAAGCAACCTTACACCAAATGAAACTGTTCAAGTGAGTGATAAGACAGGCAATACAAAGCAGGAGGTGAAGAAGGAGGAGCGCTACCGAAAGCCAGAGGTCTGACATCGGAACAGGAGAGCAGCTCAGACAAAAGGACGGTGGGCTGTGACCAAATAAGAGAACGGACATAAAACAGCAGTGTAAGATGGGAGAGGGTGCGAGAGACGTAAGGCAGACAGAGGGGAGTGTGTGTGCTGTGACGAGGGGAGTACAAGGGAATTTGTGCTGCGAGGCAAACCAAGAGGCTGTCCACCGTAGTCTGATGGTCTTTGTTGTTGTGTGTCTGATATCTCCTAGCTGCTGTGTTACTACTGTTTCCTGTTCCTTTGACTGTCTGCGCATTTGATCCAATAACGACACAATAATGAGACGACTTAAAGCAGTAAGTGACATACAGACGAAATATGCAAGTGGGTATATAACTAACAAAAAAGCTTAAAGGCTTCAATGGAAATGTGCTGTGAGCTGACAAAAGAGCAGGGGGGTAATTTTGTTTTACGTATTTTATTTCACATCATATTTTTCCAGGCTACTGAACACATTTATTTTTAAAAAAAAAGGATCTGGGAGAAACGCTTAACGGCAGACTTTGTGTTGGTCCAACAAGTTGTCAGACTTGACAAGACGTACGGCAGCTCCAGGCAGGAGTAGGTATCACGCAAGAGAAAAGCACTCAAGTTCCATGTCTCAACTGTGACTACCTTGTCACGCCAATATTTTCTGCCGTAAACAGAATATTTGCATACAAGCCTCCGTCTTCAAACGGTGCAGAGAGAGCTGTGTTCTGTAGCATAGTGAAGGAAAGTTTAGGAGGTATTGATATTGAAATCACATTCAAATACACACATTTGTTGTGTGTCATGCAACAACTATCTACTATGTTCAAAAGATATTCTTGACTTAAATGAACCCTGAACAACTTCAGCGTTCATGAGGGAATCAGGTGCTGAATGATTCCTCAAACTTACCTCTAACTCTGATCTACCTATATTCTCTTCTATGACACTACGCAAGGTATTAAAGTAGAATGGTAGAAGAAGAAGAGCCAGACTGAAAGCCAGGCTCTGTGGGGGTCTGACTTGTTTGCTAGGCTAACATTCTGGCAGGGTGTGTGTGTGTGTGTGTGTGTGTGAGGTGTTTATATTTGTGTACGCCCCAGTGTGTATCGACTGTATCCAGAGAGAGTCATCTGTGAGGGCTCTCGAGCCAGGAGAGACAAGGGCACGGTGCCTGTGGCACTGGAGAGCTCTTAAACTGATCGAGCAATGTCAGCCTGACATTCTCATACTCTGGGCCTTTGTTTTCTTTGCCCTCCTTGTTGCTTTTCTCCCTTCGTCATTCCTCGCCCCCTCCTTCTCCTCCTAAAATCGGCAACACGCCGATAATTGCTTTCTGGTCACTGTGACATGGGTGAAGTAACACAAAAACACACTCACACACTCACAAGGACGACACATAAACACACAAGCGGCTGTGCACAAAGAGCTGACGCACACTAAGTAGCACACGCAAACATAGAAACACTTGCAAATATGCACAGAAACAGACATGTCCAAACAGAAATTGCTGTATACTCGACCGAGCAGAAAGGCTTTGCAAAGAAAGCAAACCCAGCCTGTATGACTTTCTCCACATTGTTTCCATTATCTGTCTCAAACTGCGTAACGAGGGTTCTGTAAATACAACTTACACAAATTACAACGTTACTACAACAGTTTCAGAGTATTCTTACTGTCACGGCGCAACAGTTACAAAACCGTTTAGTCGAGGTTAATGTCAGATGTCGTACTAACTACCATTGCTGCGTCATTAAAACCCACTACACAGAACAGTTCTTGTCTGTTTGTTATCACCCTCCTTTCCTTTGACAAAGAAACAAAACAATCCTCTCTGGGAAACTCACATCCTCAAACCTTGTAGACAACAAACTGACACACATGGAATATAAAACCTTTACTAGCATAGAGTTAGCATAGAATGAACTAGTGTTTTTTTTTTCTTTTAATAAAATGGACAGATGGACACAATTTGCAGATCATAAATGTTAAAGAAATACACTGACAGTTACTGGTTATCAGTATTACTGGTATTTGCATGATTTCTACTCGTTTCTTGAGTCAAAAGTACATGAAATGTCAAGATTTAAAAAAATACACACAAATATGGCAGTTTTTCCTGAGAATCAGTTTTATATAAATCATGAGCACAGGACAGAGACTTATTCTATTACATTTGTAATCTTTTATTGGTTTGATTTATGTGCCCACCTCTCTCTTGATCAAATGTTGTTTGTATCGCAAAACTGCAAAATGCATCGGTTTATCCAGTTGGGATAAATACAGTTGTCTGAAATGAACAAAAACACAAGTTTAATTAAATGTTTTCAGCTACCAAGATTTATAGAATCCAAAAAAGTACCTTTAATTCTGACAACCACACACACACAGAGCTGCAGACGTAGCCTGGAATTCTTACAAGAGAGCTTATGGGGACCGCAAAATTTTTTGGGCGTCTGCCTTGTCGGTTATGTGCAATTAAAAACAATACTACCGTCTGAGCCACAGACCTGAGGAAAAAGAACAAAACGCAGTGAAATATATAAGATGCACCGCCTCCATTTCAAACCCAGGCATTGATGTAACAATGACTCTAGACGTAGCCATGCAACAGGCTGACCACACAACCAGCAAAACACAGACAGGTGATCATAGAACTACAGTGACATACTGCCGTCAGTACTACCACACACAAATAAAGACGGCTTCCAAGCATATTCAACGGATGGCCCAGGCTGCGGGCAGATGGCTGCTGCTGAGGATAGGTTACACACACATTCATTCACTCTTAGTCACGCTAATTTCATGCTCCTTCGCTACCGTCGCTCTCTCCTTAAAACGTTCTTTTATTGAAAACACTCAACACTCAAGGACTGCCCAAAATGAAACAAGATGAATCCCGTTTTCGCCTTCTTCTCCAAACCCTAGGTTGTTCTTGTCTCCTCCGCCTATTACTCCACCTAAATGCAACCACATTCATTTGTCCACAATCGCCCCCCATTTTCCTGTCCTTTTTAATTAGTCTGCTGTTTGATTTAAACCACAGAAGACTGAGAGACAGGTGGTACAGTTTCATTGCCATTAGTTACCATCTAACGCCCATTTGGAATTGTATGCCGGTGATGTGTTCTTTTCATAGTGGACTGATACTTTCACACAGGTTGATTACAAGACTTTGTATGTACTGACTTTTCCCATAAATAAATACAATTACTGCACTGCACAATTCATTTGATTGCAGTACAGGTCTGTCACTAGAATGAAGAATCACACAATGCTATTGTGATACATGTAGTGGCTGCATTCAGTATCATAAATAGGTTGACCATATTCATGTTGCACCTGTACTTCTTCAGCATCTCTGTATCGTGTGCCGTGTTTCATCAAAGGTTCTTATTTGACACTGTCATCTGCTGTGACGAACGTGACACCCTGTGCATGTGAACTGAGATTGATTGTCAGTGTTTCTATTATTCAAATAGAGTCCTCCCAGTGACATCATTCACCATTGCTGTTTCCACCATCCACTCGAGCTGGAGCTTAAGTTTAATATTCAGAGTGATATTTGCGTCGCAGGGTGTGACATTGCATTAAAAAAACAATGGTGACCTCGTTGGTCTGGTTAAATTCGGAAAATAACGGTAAAATAATACACGCAGTAAATATTGAATAGAAGTAAGTAAAAAAAAAAAAAAGCAAAAATACAGCATACTATCACCCTACATGAGGTAATATGATGCTGTGATAGCTTGAATTTCCCTCTCTCTCTGTGTGTGTTTTATTGCATCTGCTGTTTTTTTGCAGCAGCTGCCTTTCATGCTCACATCATTGAACAAACACATACTCACACGGTATTAATGCAAACACAAGACGACTTTTTTTTTTTCCGCAAACTTTCTCTAACTCTGTCTATTCTTGTTTTTCTTTCCGTCTGCCAAAACACAAACACACACACTTACCACCACACAACACACTTGGCAGCTGTTTGGAATATACAACGGCGAGAGAGAAGCACCCACCCATGAGGTGAACTTGAGGTTTGCTCTGCTCCAGGCATTTATTGTCAACACACACGCACACAGGCACACACACGCATACACACAATATTTGCCTGCTTTTGCCTCCTCATTTAGTTTCATGTGGCACACGGGCCTTTTAATTGAGGGATTATTTACTCAACTCTTCCCTTGTCCTCGTCCTTTTGATGTCTGCTCCAGCTCTTTGTGACAGTGAAGTTCATAACCCCGCTTCTTACCTGAGAGCACCTGCGTGCTGTGCTGCAGTATCAGCGATCTGAAGGTCTGCCAGGCCCCCGTCAGGTCGCTGAGGAAACCCCGTACATCTGTGAGCTCACCTCTAGCCGAGCGGAGCAGGGAGGCAGTTGCTTGGAGGGCTCGCTGTTGCTTCCCACACACAGTCCTGAAACACACACATGCACACACAAGCACACAGACACACAACATTTGGTTGAGCTGAGATACAGACAAAGAGTAAGTTTGACGGACTGTATTGTTGTACAGTTATGGTTGAAAACATGCTGTGGCAGCTGTCATATAAAGTCACCTAGTGTGTTAATACGAAAACGTAAATTTGACAGATTGAAAAATTGTTGTGCATTGTTGTGTTGCTGCAGGGTCATTTTTTGGGCCACAAATGCCAAAATTCTTCATTAGCGTTTATCAGAGTGTAAGAGAGCAAGACGGTTGGTTGGATGGTTACATGTCCCTGATGTGAATACGCAATAAGTCATGATATAATCTAAAATTTTATTGGATCTAATTCATTGACTGACTGCTCTCCTCTCTCAGACAAAAAGCCCTTAATCACCGGCAGTTCACCCACCCACATGGGCACACGTGCTTGTTCAAGTCACAAAGTCACGCTGAAATAAAACGCTCTGTTATTCCAAGAACCAATTTGAAAGAACACGTGTGAAAGCAGACCGAGCACTTTTCTAAATTCTTACACAGGTAGCTGCAAATATGAGTCACAAGCATGGGATTCACGCGTGCACAAAGACCCACAACCCTGTATATTCACTGACGAACATCGTGAGCATCTCTTGCGTGCAATAAGACTTGACAGTGTTGGAGAGCTCAGCAGGGTTGAGTGGTTCTTTCTCATTCAGTGTTAGTGGTTTAAGGTGATCAAAAATGAACACCGTCTGAAACGAGACAGGACTGGATGAGAGCAAAGACTTGGAGCTGCTCTGTAGTGTGTGTGTGTGTGTGTGTGTGTGTGTGTGTGTGTGTGTGTGTGTGTGGAGTGGAGGAGTGCATGGGCACTGTCACGAGAGCCAGTTTTATACCGTCAGATGACATAAATCACAAGGCAGGCGGCACCACACGGAGAACAGATATGTGCCAGATCTGTCCTGGATGATAAGAACAGAGAGTGAAAAGCAACTCGTTTTGTGAATTAATAGTTTCATCATTCATCGTTCCCGGCCTGATTGAAACATTCTTTTTTCCTCTTTTGCCTCCAACCCCTGCCCCTCCTCCACTCCTCTCCTTTGTCCCTTTTCAGCAGCTGATTCCTCAACAACTTTTTGAGGATCTTCATTTAAAAGAAAAGAAGGTATTTATTTTCTTTACATCCCCCCACACCCCTTCTCTCTCAGTTTAAGGTCATTTATTTATTCTGTTGTTCACAGCATTTCCTTACCTGAAGGTTTCATACTGTTGAGTCTTTATGTCAAGGAGCCGTTCTGCCTCCTCTTTGGTGGAAGCTATTAGAGCCAATCTGTCAATGGAACGGGAGATGAGGCAAAATTATAGATTATAAATAAGAGATATCCACCTTCAGTAGACTGAAATGGAAAGTTAAAATGAGCCCCAGGGGTAGGTGATGTACAGAGATGAGCTTCCTTCCCCCAGGTCATTTCATGTTATATTTCTATGATTATGAAAGTTAAAAAAGACAGCTGTGGTGATATGGTGAAGACATATTACGATGACTTGAAAAAGAAGAAGAACATTGAAATATTGTACTTGTACTGGAAAAAACCTGCAGACTCCATAAATTCAGCCTGACTGATGCAATGCAGAGGAGAAGAGTCCAACAGGACACTTCAACAGAAAGATCTTGTGACCTGAACGCTCCAAAACAGAGACAACACATCCTGTTCTTTCCCAAAATACCACAAACACAAGCACCAACAGGGAGACAGAACTTACCATAATGAGCGCCGGCTATAATGTGAAGCAGACTAGACAAATACTGACTAAAACCAGACAAGTAATAATCATGACAAACAAAGTTTAATCAGGGAGTGTAATTTGACCATGTTTCAGTGCTGCTGCCAGGTGAACATTTACTGATTGCCAACACATTATAAACAAATACAAGACATTTTGAGGCCTTGTGCCACAAAATACAGAGCGTACCATGTTTGTTTCTCTTGCTGTCAAACATTGTAGATGTGTTATAATCGTGTTGCTTCTAATCATATAAAATAGGCCACTATGTACTCTCCAACTACCTATGAACAGTAAACTATTGTTCCAATGACCCGATGGGTTCCTCCTCCTTTGGACTACATAATGTTCAGTGTCCGATGGATGGATGAGTTACGCTGCCACAGACAGGAGAGAGTTGAATTTGGGGACCACAGCTCAAAGTCAACAACTTGGTGCCTTGACAAGCAAAATACCGAGTGTTACTTATAGTTACTGAGGGGGAAAAAAAGTCAAACAAATCTGTTCCCCATTACTGAAGTCACGTTTGGACAAACAGTTAAAAAACATAGCTAAAGACGTGGTTTATAAAATGTAACAACGCCTTACTTGCTGAGCTACAACAGTAAAACAAACCAATGAACCAAACCAAATCCCATTTTAAAAAGGTTGTTTTTTTCACACTGTTGAATGAATGTGCCCCAAATTTTAATAGGTTTATTTTGGTCCATGCTGCACCCTTCCAACCAATTAGATTCCAGAGGTTTAGTGACATGTGTACATGTACAGGAAAGTAGATGAGCAGTGGAATTATTGAACACACGGTTCTCCTTGAGGGACACACACAGTACAAGAAGAATAGTTTAGAATAGCAGCAATAAAAAAAGGCTGCCGTAGACATAGTGAACGTCTTACTAATACTTGTGTTATCCAGATTTGTGCTTGAAATTGATCAAAAAAGCAACTGTAAAAGCACGACGCAGTTCTTTAAACTGAGGCGTTTTCTGTCACCAAAGTCGATATGTTAGTTTCACATTAGCATCAGCAATTATGAATAATTAAAGGTGAAAGCTACAATTACTACTGACTGAACACTTTCAACCACATTAGTCGACTGAAGCTTTCGACCTCAGGCGGCAACATGTGAAGCAGCTTTGTTCCCTGAAAACTAGAAAAACTCCGAACGACAGATGAGTGTCTTTTAGCTTACATTCACTTTGACTTTTATTATTATTATTTTTTTTTTTTTGTCTTTGGGTCAATTCACCCACCATACAGAACATTCCAGTGTTTCAGTACATACGATGCCGTTTTATCTTTTCATCTTGAAAGACACCACTCTGAATAAATTATGGTCAAATAAAAAGTAAACGCTCTCCCTCATGTCGGATGGGTATGAAGGGAGGTGGGAGAGCACTGTGGGGTGAGAATGGGTTGAGCATGTATGTGTGTTTCTAGTAATCCTGTGTGTGAGTGCGTGTGTGAATTAGAGGCCATGCTTGCGTCTGAGCGTGTGTTTACAACAAAATAAGTATGCGTGCAACTGAGGCTTAGCTGATGTTGTGTCCCTGGGTGTGTGTGAGAGAGACAGCGGGACTGAGCGAGTCACACTTTCCGTGAGCATTTTAGCCTGCCGGTTTGCCACTTTCTGGGTGAGCCTGTGATCCTGTGTCACTGTGTGTGTGTGTGTGAGTAAAATGTGTGCACTTGTGCGTGCATGCCTTTGCCGATTGAGTTACGGCAGCCCAGACTCCCACTGTTCACCCATCTGTCCCCACTAGTCCAAAAGCGAGATCAGAAAGAACGCCGCTTCGAGAGTGTGTGTGTGTGTGTGTGTGTGTGTGAGTGTGTGTGTGTATTTGTATACAAATCTGTGTGAGGTTTGTGTGTGTGTGTGAGTTTGAGCTCCTGTTCCCAGGGCACTCGCAGTCTGTGGAAGAACTAGGTAGCACAGTGCCAGTGAGTGCGTGCAGGATTAGCGTACCCCCCACCAGCAGCCCAAATCAACTGCCTCATCAGGACATGTCATGCACACACACACACACACACATACACAAACGCACAGAAGAGCAGTGCTACTGAAAACAATTTCTTTTTTTAAAGATGTCAAACTTTAGAACAAGTTTTGTGTGGCTTCTTGAGCTGAAGGAAAAGAAAAAGGGCTTATCTTCATCTTCATCTCAGTGCCGTGTGCAAAATGTGTGTCGTGTGTCATGACATCTGCTTATTATAGTTTTAAATCTGTGCTAAATTATAATAACCCTAATGTCATTGTCATTTGGAGACTTAACTGAGCATCCATCTGCCACTTATCTCATTAAGCAAATGCATCAATAAATATGAAATGAACGGACTGTGTTTGCTTTTTAATTCTAATTTTTCAACAACTTTAGAATCCACTATTTTTTTTCAGAGGGAGACAGAGAATGTGCTGTTGCTCTTTATAATCCCCGGTGTAACCCTCAACTCAATAAGCTGCAATTCCTTTGTAAGTCACAAGAGAGTTTGGGAATGAGGGGTGTTAGGGATCCAGGGTAAATATGATAGACAGTTATATTAAATTATATCAGCGACAGTTTGTGTGTGCACGTCAGAGTAAATGTGATTAGTGTGTTGGTGCTGGAATCTTCTGACATCTTCAGAAGTGACATAAAAGCTTCAAGTATCAAAGTCTCATCTGTTCCCCCACTGTGTGTGTGTGTGTGTGTGTGTGTGTGAGTGAGTTAAAAGACCGTTTTGATCAGCGTGGTAGCAGAACATTCACAGCTATTTCATCTGACTAAAAGTCAGCGAAGGAAGCCTAATTCACCTCCCAACCAAATAGATTATAGCTCCTGTAAAAGATATCAAACGTTTCCAAGATAAATTGTTACACACATTGAGGGTTTGTCAAAGGTCAGTAAAATGTCTGGATAAAAACAGAGCAGTTCAATGAAATCGTTCAGTGCCTTGTAAATGAACCATAATCCTTTCGAGAAAACCCCATAGTACAAGTTAGACATAGCATAGTAGCGCTAGTGGATGATTAACAGCACACAGGCTGAGCATAAACAATGGTATCACATTGTGGTGAATAGAAATAACGGGATGGACACTCAGATGTGTTTGTCCCCCAGCATTGCAATTTTAGTACAGATTCACAGAAAAGCAACTCATCTTTCAACACATGTTTTATTTGTATATGTGGGTTGCTATGCTACGGCTACAACATATTAATGCTGATTGCCAAATAAGTGAGCGTGCATGTGTGTGTGGGTCTCCATGGCACATTCACACACATTAATAATGCTGGATTTGTTTGGCGTGTTGTCATGAGGCGCAGAGAAGTTGAACTCAACAGAGATCATCTTTTACCCAGCACATAACAGACATGAACATGTGTGTGTGTGTGTGTGTGCGCGTGGATATGCATGTGTGTGTGTGTGCGTGTTTGTGTGTCCTCTGTTTGATGTAGTAATGTGAACTTGAAGTTGGATCAGTGCTAAATCCTAACATGCTGGCTTTGAGGGTTGTTCTCTGTTCTTGATTTCACACAGATACACACACACACACACACACACACACACACACACACACACACACACACACACACACACACACACACACACACACACACACAGAAGACATTAGGACGTTGGGATTTGTGTATATTTTCTGTGGTTGCTAGTGGGAACTAAAAAACACATGAGTAAATCACATATTTGCTGTAAAGTACATTCTTGCTTTGAATGAATGATTTTGTATGTTTCTTCTATCCCATGTTATAGATAGATAGAAACACAGACAGACAGACAGACAGACAGACAGACAGACAGATAGATAGATAGATAGACAGACAGACAGACAGACAGATAGATAGATAGATAGATAGATAGATAGAGAGTTATGCCATTCAAATCATTCAAACTCAAATCTAATTAAATTCCCAGACATTTTGTTCAACACGTGCACAAGAGCTGCACATAATCTCCAGGCAAGACAATCTCAGACTGTCTGTACCTGAATGTGTCAATAAATTGGAACGTTTGGAAATGAGCAAAAGGAAATGAAATGACAGACTCTATGCAAACCAGCTGACTCCAGCTGTTCCACGACTGTGAAATGTGAACATTTCACATTGTCTCAGACCACCATTGTACCGTCTCAGAACATCAAGTTTGATTCGGTTCTTTTAATGTGAGTGATCAGATACAAACATCTTGAGCTGATCCACTGTCTGACTGAGGCCTGTCCTCTGTTGCAACTTGGAGTAAATCTGTGTGTGACTCCCCAGCTGTGTACGAGATGATTTTTGTGAGTCTTGCTTGAACCATGATTTTGATGCTGAATTATTAAACAATGAACCAGATTCAAATTCCACCCACTTAGCTCTTTGGACATTTATGTAGCACTGAAATGGTTTGAGAAAGACAAGAACATGCCGGTGAATCCATTGCTGTCAGCTCATGCTAGCCTCTTACACATCTTTATGCCATGCATCATTATCTCTGCTTGAACTTTGACCTCCTGACCCGCACTTGCACCCACGGCTCCAGAGCCGTGCACAGCATGTGTTTGTGTGTTTGCATGTGTTTTTGACTCAATGAAGCGGCCGTATAGAAGAGAGATAATCAGCTTACATTAGAGCAGATAGTGGATTGGCCCTGCCCGTCTACCATACGCACGACAACAAACTAACAACCAGAACCCCGGGTACCAGCTGCAGCCTATGTATATACACACACATACACACGCACACGCTGTAAAAACAGCCGTGAGGATTTTCCATTTCTGTGCTGAGGTTAATTCTTCCATATTGGCCTACACAGTCACCAATACCGTGAATTTGAATATTCTCGACACTCTCAGCTGACAGTGTGCCTCCAGGCCCGTGTACTCCACCTGTCTACACACCAACCCCACATCAACTAATTACATACTCACACACGGGAGTCAAACATACAGCCCGTGGGCCGCCAGCGGTCCACCACAGGGTCCAATTTAATTTGCAAAGAGGGAAAGTTACATAGAAAACATTCACACAGTTTTTCATGAAAAGTAACTGCTGTGACTGCTAACACTGAGAACCAGTGTTACTCTTAATACTCTTGCTTCATAGCTGCTTCATAGCTGCAGTGAATCAGTTCAGGTCGGGATCAGATATGGAAATGTATGGACATTTTTGAATCATTTTTTTAATGTGAAATGCTTTTCCATTTCATCCCTGTAAATAAATGTTTACATGTTTTGTAAGCTGTAAAGCACATGTGGAAACTGAGGCTGAATCAGGGACGATGCGTTGAGGGGAGGCAGGTGAGGCATGGCCTCTCCCTTATCCAGAGATATGTACTGTACAGTTAGTTACCGTTAAATTTCACCAATTTTAAATGATTTTTTCTCAGAATCGTTGAATTAGATTAGCAGATGTACACAGTGTTTTCATCAACAACAGTGTTTGTCTATATTTCTATTCGTGTGCTAGGGGGCAGTAGTGAGTCCAGGGATTCTTCTCGACTCCTCCATCAGAATCAGTAACAGCAGCTCCAATCTACAGTCAGTGAGTCCAGTCAGCATCCATTTGTTTTTACTTTCCAGATGGAGCATTACAGTTCTAAACTCAAACCACTTTCTAAACTGAACTTTCAATGGAGGAAGGAGGTAATAATTAAAGAAGACCAACGGTCTCCATGGAGACAGAGACACTTTAAGACTGAGGGATGATAAGGAACATTTCTACAAACAGGTTCTGATGCTTTTGTTCAGAGGGAGCAGAGCACAGACTTATTTATAAGTAAAGGTCAGACCATAGTAATGTTGTTTTAATGAAATGGTCTTTGTTGTGTCTTTCAGTGTGTCTGTGTAAAGATGCTGATATGAGACTTT
>CAAKHB010008428.1:0-12394 GCA_901007665.1 Aeoliscus strigatus
TGTCCTCCAATTTCCGTCGTCTGATCCTGCACCGTTGGGGATCCTGTGTCCAACCAGACCACCACACACACACACACACACACACACACACACACACACACACACACACACCCCAATGGGCGGTGTAACCTGAAGTTAGCAGCAGCTTAGCTCCCTGCCGGCCGGAGCGGACTCACCCTCTCCAGGACCGACACGCTGCCGCCGACACACGCAGCATCTTCCACCGGCTGCTCGAGGACAAACTGACGGAGAAAAGGAGTGAAATTCACCCTGACACGGGACACGCGCCCCCCCCGCACACCTGACACCGCTTCGACCCGGATGGATCCAACAGCAGGTCACTGCCTCGACTCCTTCACCTCAGGACACTCCCACTCCCGACGGGGGGAGCTTCTGGAACAACCGACGGACTGCGAGTGTCGTTGAAATGCAAACATGTGCTCACACGCATTGTGTTTTCGATCGATCCTACGTACGTTGTTATCATTGCCCCGGTGCGTAAAGATAAAATACATGCTCTGCACCCCCCATTTTGAAAAATGGAACTTTCAGCGGGCGGGGTAGCTACTGGCCAATCAAACCCTGATAGCTCGTCGGTAGGGACGAGGAATGGCCACAAGATGGCGACAACGTTCACTTGGAATGACGTTTGAGAAATGGGACGAGAAAACGAACGCGGCTTCTCTCCGGGTACTCCGGTCTACTCCCACCTCTAAAAGCATGCCGAGGTTAATTGGTCACGTAGGTGCGAATGTGAGCGTAAATGGTTGTCTGTCCATCACGTGGGGATCACCCGTTTACAAGCACAACCGCGAGCCGTAACCGGAGCACGCGGGAGATGACTGACCAACGTACCATTACGTCAATATACTATGCGCGAGGTTCATTCAGGAAGAATGGTATAAGAGCACCCCAGTAATTGTTCTGTTCCAGGTTTTATTTTGAAAATGCAGTCCAGGTAAAGTCGGCAGAAAAGAGACTTACTGAAGCAAGGAAGCGTTTGAAGCGGTTGTGCTGAAAATTATTCATTGTCTTCAAGCATCTCACACTGTGAAAATGGCAAGTTATTGGACAATTTTGAAATTGTTTTATGTGTAAGGACTTGTGAAATGCGTCATGTAACAGACAAAATATATATAAAGAAAATCACTGCTGACGTGTAATTTGTTTATTCAGTGTGAACAGAAGCCCGTTTTGTGGTATACAATAATAACTATAATAAAAATGCATTAATATGTGACTTTGTTAGCGTAAACTCACATAGTCATAATCGTTTTAAGAACCTCCCAAAAACGTAGTCCCTGATTTAATTTTGCATGTACGTGTTTTTCCGTGAATGCGCTGCTGCCTGTTTTGTGCCCAGTGAGGATCCGTACAACGAGAGACCGCGTCTACCGAGGACTGTTGTGTCAGAAAGCAGCTTTTTTGTTAGCTCGTTGCTAACTATCAGCTACGTACACAGCCAGGAGCCGAACCGGAGATGGTTGCTGAGTATGAGGCCGAACTGTGTCAGGTTTGTTCATGTTTTGTTGCGATTTTTTTCCAAAACCCAGGACGTGACTGACTGAACGACGCAACCGCGTTTGTCGAATCACTGCGACGTGTCCTCCGCAGAGTTGTTCAGTCTAGCTAACCTACACAGTTAGCTCGGGGTCTGGCTAACCTAGCTAGCCCGTCAGCTCTCGGTTACGTTGCGTGGGTTCCAACTCCGTCGCAGACCAGGCTGGTCGTTTACTGTGACCTTGCTAGCCACAGAACAAATGTGGATTGTGGTTGAAATGCCGTCCTGGTTGCGTATATTTTTACGCACAGAGCGTAACGTTTCCGCATCCCACTGGTCCACGTCCAGGACTGCTAACCTGAAGTCACAGATTTTTTTTGTTTTGTAAATGCTTCGACTTTTTAGTCCGAATTGGTGACAAGTGACGTTCGGGTTATTTTCAGCCTGCCTCACCTTAACTTTAAAATGTCTCATGACAAAAAAAAAACAAAACGCGTGTGACGTCCTACAATGGATGGTGTGTAGTTCAATTGGTTGTTTTTTTGAATGAAGTTTGGTGAGGGTGATTTGGAGCTAACGTTAGCAATCCGGTTCCTTCCCCTGTCACGCCAATTCAAACTGCGCGTTCACACCACAGCTGAATTTGACTATCCAAACTGTGTCAAATCGGTGACGGTGATCGAACACGACCGCGGCTGAACGGGAGTGAAGCCATCGACGATTGCTGTGTGCTAACGATGCTAACGAAGCTACATGACGGGTCCACTCCAGAGACTTCAGCGGCTGTCCACTCAACCTTTGTCCGACGATTAGTTTTCCAATCGAAGACACTAGAAAACTGTAATTAACGGGTTATCGCCAACGTGTTTGATTATTTAACGTCTGGTTGCTGCGTCGCCTGTTAGCTTTGATGCTAAGCTAACAGTCTCAAATCCTTTAAGTTCCTTTCTAATTATTCTATCTAAATATGAAATAAAAGACCCAACTGACGTGTCAATCAGTTTGACTATTCAGTTTCTAATTCTTTTAGGAAAATGATTCCATAATGCAGCAGCTGCTCTGGTGTGAGGAAATATGTTTTCAACTCTGTGTGTTTTCTGTTTGCAGGTTAGTTCAGCTGTCGTCAGTAATATGAACTCTAATAGGATCAGTTGTTAAATGTGGGCTGAAGTACAACATGAAACCGGCCTGCATACATGCATGAAATAATAAAGTTTAGAAGAGAGTATAAACGCTCATGGCAGCTCAGTGTTGTCGTCAGCTTAAAGAGCAGCGTGGTCCCATCCGTCACTGGTTTAAAAACATCTCCTGTACGACTTGATTCGGACATGTTCATTCTATTGTTAAGTTTCATCAGTGATTGTCTCAACGTCCTCCTCTGTCTCCAGCAATGACCCGATGACCCCCATCCTCCTTCCTGCGTCACATCAGCTCTGTTGGACAGGTGCTGCCTCCTCAGTTTGACCTTCGACCCTCCGTCAGTCAGAGACCATGTACTGCCTCCAGTGGCTGCTCCCAGTGCTGCTCATCCCCAAACCTCTGAACCCGGCGCTGTGGTTCAACCACTCCATGTTCATGGGCTTCTACCTGCTCAGCTTCCTGCTGGAGAGGAAGCCCTGCACCATCTGCGCCCTGGTCTTCCTCGCCGCACTCTTCCTCATCTGCTACAGCTGCTGGGGCAACTGCTTCCTGTACCACTGCCAGGACGCCACGCTGCCCGATGCCGCTCACGACCGCGCCATTGTTGGGACCTAGGAGGGAGGGGCGCTTGGGGGTGGGGGGGATCATCGCTGGAGCTGCTGTGGACTTAGAATATCAAGCACCCTTTTTTTTTAGTGGTAAAGGACAAGTTGTGGCACCAGATGGACTGACACATCTTCAGGTTCTTCCTGGATTAGTCATCACCTCCACCTGCATACTCCCACCCACCCATGAGGGAGGTGGGGCTCATGCGCGAACTGTGGACAGACTCACTGACACTGGACAATCTGATGCTGTGACAAACTGAAGCAGAGAGCTGGATGTTTCTTCCTCCTCCTCACCTCACCTCCTTCATCTCCTTGTCTCCTTCGTCTCTTCTCCTTATCTTCGGCTCAGAGCTCCACAGCCTCACACACCATCTCTCGTTGTTTTCTGAGCATGAGCGGCCTTTTTTTCCAATGCTGATTTCACTCACGTGTTAATGGAAGATGTGTGTGTGTGTGTGTGTGTGCGCGCGCGCACGTGCGCACTAGATGGTCAGTATTTCCAGCAGCAGTAATCAACACGAGATGCTGGTAGAAGTTGTATCAGAGTTTCACGGAGGACGTTTACTGTGTTCAGGTTCCTGTGGGAATCTGTTTTAAGTGTGTGTGTGTGTGTTGGGCCTCTACTGCTACATGATTGCTTTGGTTTTAATTTAAATAAAGTTTGTTTTCCTTTTTTCGGGAACTGATCTGATGCGCCTCCGTTGTTTTCAGCTGATCCTCAGTTGATCAGTTTGTTCTGTAAAATCAGTTGCTTATTGATCAGGTGATTATTGTCTTATTCATTTTTTGACATTTGGGTTTTTTTTTCAAAACAAAAGATCCACCTGCTTTTTGAACAGTCATTATTGTTATTATTATTAATTCTATTATTATCAGAACGATACACAGATATTGTCTGTGGACTGAACCCGAACTGAAACCAGATGTCAGCTGTTCAGTTCCTGATCGATCGGGGGTAAATATGACGAACAGACGTTAAAATATAAAAGGAGCAGTTTGACTCTCTGCTCTCTGCGCTTCCTGAGATTCAGTTCAAAGTTCAGTGTAAAAATAAAAATCCAACGTATCTGTCAACATCATTCAATGACACGTTTCCATCCTGAACCTTCTGGAAGCTTTGTGACGTGAACATAAGACATCTGTGATGTTTGTGTCTCTGCAGCAGCCTCAGAGGTCAGCTGAAGCTGTGTTCGCCAGCAGGGGGCAGCGCTGGGTGAGCTCCATCAGTACGGTTCACTTTCTTCTGTGTGAAGTAAAACGTGTTGCAGCTGCAGAACACATCGGAGGTGCCATGACGTCACCGTCCAGGTTCTTCAGGTTCCTCAGATGTTCAGGTCCAGTCACAGAACGGTGATCTCCGTCTCCTGGTTCTGGTAGAACTCATCCTGCAGCTCGGCCAGCAGCTGATCCATCCTCTGAAAGGCCTCGAAGCCTTCCTTACCTGCGGACGGAGCGAACACCTGAGAGACGGAGCAGCTGACAGAGGTCGCGTTCAGGTCACGGACAGGTGAGTTCGTACCGAACGACAGGACGGTTTCTTTGGCGGCGCCACGGAGATCCTCGTCAGCTGATCTGCACAGGTCAGCAATGTGGTCGACGCTCTCTGTAGCCTGCGCGCGCGCGCACACACACACACACACACACACACAGAGTTCAGTGCAGTTGTGGGCGTCAGCTGACAGTTTGAGGGAAAAACAAGTTTTTCACCTTCAGACATTTCAGAGCCAAACAGGAACTTTGTTGGATCAGAACATCAGAACTTTTCAGACTCTCAGTGTAGAAAACCACGGCCTGGAAAACACAAATATTATGGGTACTTCAGCAAAATGCAGCCTGGTATTTCAGTAAACTACACTAAACTATTTCCTGATACTGCAGCAAACTACAGTAAACCATGAACCAGTACTGCAGTAAAGTACGGTAAACTACAACATGGTGCTACAGTAAAATACAACATGGTACTGCAGTAAATTAGCGCAAACTATGGTCTGGTACTGCAGTAAACTACAGTAGACTACAACATGGTACTACAGTAAAATACTACATGTTACTACAGTAAATTACAGCCTGGTACTGCAGTAAACTACAGCCTGGTAGCACTGTAAACTCCAATGAACTACAGCCTGGTACTGCAGTAATGTAGCATGGCCTGTGTGTAACATGAGGTGTGAGTGTGATGACCTTTGACCCCTGCGTACCTGGCTCCTGAAGGCCTCGCAGTCCGCGGCCCTACTCAGGCAGCGAGCCGCAGCTTTGCAGACTTTGTGGTTGGAGTGGAGCTGCAGCAGAGCGATGGTCTGCAGCGTGCACCCCAGTGGGAGGAGCTCCGACAGTCTCCGCCCCCTCAGCCTGTTCAGAGCACGTCTGCGCTTGGGGCCGCCGAGGGCCGTCAGGAAGTTCTCTGAAACAACGCAATGGATGAACGTATGCGTGGCAGTAGTTTGGTGACAGGGTGAATGATGTGTGCCACACCTTCTCTGGACAGACGGGACACGTGCTCCCCCAGCTCACTGATACGCCAGCGGCTCAGATACACCGACAGCTGGAACACAGTGACTCTGTCTGCACCGCAGGGCGACGGGGGGCTGCAGCCCAACCGGCAGCATGACTGGACCTGCTGCAGCAGACGGGAGAATACTGCAGGACAGATACTGCTTGTTACTGCATGTTACTGCACCGAAATCTGCACATTACTGTGCAGATTACTACAAATATCACAGGACAGTAAATTCACAGTTACTGCAGTGTCCTGCAGCAACTACACGTTACTGCACATATACTGCATGTTACGGCATCAATAACTGCACCTAATACGGCATGTTATGTGCAAGACAGATACTCCACATTTCTGCACCAAAAAATATGTACATTACTGCACGTTATCGCACAGAGAACTGCAGGACAGATACTGCATGTTACTAAAACAAATACTGCACATTTCGGTGCATTACTGCACTGAATACTGCATATTGTGGCAACAAATGCTGCATGCTACCGTAACAAATACTGCAGGACAGATATGGCACATTACTGCATTGAATACTGCATGTTACTGCGCTGGGGGTGGGTACCTGTCTCTGATTGGCCGGGCTCCTTGGCCTTCAGTTTGTGTGTGTAGCGTTTCCTCAGCGTCCGCGTGAAGACGTCAGCTTGGCAACAGAACGGAGAGACGCTGTCGCTCACACACTCGTCCCAGAACATCAGCACGTCCCTTGTCCTCTGGTGCTTCGGCAGAGCTGATGGAGGTCAGAGGCGTTAGAACGGGGTCAACAGTCCATCGCTAGGCAACAAGGTTCCATCTCATGGCCACTGACTGTCGTGCGCTGAGACGTCGTCCTTCTTCTCCAGCAGCAAACAGCTGACTGTATCCATAACTTGGGTCTGCAGAGCGATGTCCTGCAGGAGGTCCCGCCTGGACGGAGCGAAGACACTCGCCCTGATCGTCTGAGGACAAATCAATCTGTGATTGGTCAGGAAGTATCACGTCGTATGTCAGGTATCATTTTCACCTGTACTAAGATGCGGCAGATGTCTAGGTGCATCTCCAGAACCTGGTCCAGACTCCAGTTCCCAGAGGTCAGCGGGGGGGCAACCAACTCTACGTCAGAAGCCGATAGGCTGTCGTTAGTGAGGAGGCGGAGACTCCTCAGCTGCTGGGACGAGCTGCAGACCAGAGATGAAGATGCAGATTCACTGTTTCAGGATGTTTGACGGATCACCGTCTGTGAACTCACCTGCTGTCCGTCAGTCTCACGCTCCCCGCACAGGAAGTGTCGTCATCGACGTTGAGGTCATGTGACAGGAAGTCAAAGCTGCCCAGGACCTCCTCAACAGCCAGCGTCTCCTCTGAAGAGCAGCTTCTCATCAGCGACAGGTCGTTCTGACAGCGACAAAGTCACGTGTCACACCGGAGCACTTGTGTGTGTGCGTGTGCGTCAGGTACCTTCAGTATGGTGTCCAGGTGAAGTATCTGCTGCTCCAGGCTCCTCAGCTGTTTGTCAGAGCTCCTCTCCTTCTCCAACATCTGCTGCAGCTGCGCCATCAGCTCCCCCACACGCACAGCCAGGGCCCGCCTCTGGGCCCCGCCCACCCTCGACCCTCCCTGGGTCAGAGCTGCTGCTGGGGCAGTGGGCGGAGCTACAGCCGGCTGGGGGGTGGTGAAGAAGAAACAGACTGATGATCTGATGTTACTTCTGACGTCAGTGTGTTTCATGATGTTTGGTACCTGTGTCTGCACATCTGCTTCACCTGCTGGATTCTTCTTCAGGAGGTCAGGTGTGCTGCACCTTCACACACACACACACACACACACACACACACACACAGAGTATAAATTATATAATAATCTAAAATCATATTATTAAATATATTATAAATATATATATATTATATATAAATAACATAATAAGCTATAAAAACTTGTCAATTGTATTATTTTATTATTATTTATTTTTAATATTAGAAAAATAATAAATAAATAATATATATACTACTAATAATAAATTAATGTAAATGTGTAAATGTGTATAATTTGTACACAGTATAAAGTTGCAGTACTTTGAGTCTGCGCATTCACCTCAGCAACGATGCTCTCCACTCTTCCTCCTCGTCCTCCTCATCCTCCTCGTCCTCCTCCTGCTCCCCCACAGACAGGTGAGTCTGGCTGCCCCCCCCACTGGAGCTGCAGCTGAGCCTCTGTCTGAAACTGAGGGGCTGCTGGTTTGTATTTGTCCATTTGCTTTCAATCCGCATCATCACATCATCAATAACCGACGTTCGCTGGTACCTGGGCGCGTCGGGGTCGGAGGTGATGGAGGGGTGTGATGGCTCGGACAGGTAGCTCAGCAGAGACACACCCCCTCGGTGCTGACGAGTCTTTGACACTAGAGACGTGAGGGAACCACCGCCCCCCCGATCCTGCAGCTCGCGCACCATCGACTGAGGGGGCGGGGTCACAGGTCAGTGAGGGGACCTGTCACTTCTGATACCGCCAGCAGGGGGCCACGTGTTTGTCTATGTACAGTAAATCAGCTGCAGTACCTGTGCATGTGTGTGTGTGTTTACTCACAATGAAGTACTTCTCAGTGAAGGACGGAGTACTCGGCGCCGTCCAACTGTACACTGAACTCTTCCTGCTGGAGGTCGACTGGCGGCTGATCGACAGCGGACGGACCTTCTCTGAGCTGTCAAATGGACTGAAGGACACACAGGTACACACAAGGAGACACAGGTACACACAGGTACACACAAGCAGACATAAGTACACACAAGGAGACACAAGTACACACAGGTACACACAAGCAGACATAAGTACACACAAGGAGACAAGTACACACAGGTACACACAAGGACTCAGTTACATACTGTACTGCACTCTGTGTGTGTGACAGAACACATGTTACACACAGTATGTGTGTGTCTGTGTGTCTCTGTATATGTGTGTGCGTGTGTGTGTATGTGTCGTACTTCCAGGCGACCTCCAGCTGCAGTTTGATGGTTCCCAGCTCGGTGACGTCGACCAGCATCAGCTGCGGTTTGGCCGTGAAGAAGTCAGCACTGGAGCAGGTTACCATGCCGACGAGCAGCCAACCCAAACCCTTTGCCTCGGTCACCTGACGGCGGACGCGCAGGTGAGTGACATGAACCCATCGACCTGGATCAGTGAAGACACTCGGTGACCTCTGACCTTAATCTCAAAGTTGTGTTGGATGTGCGGGAGGAAGATCATCTCCTCTTCATCCCACCACTGCGTGTCGTCTGATTGGATCCTTCCTCTGATCCGCCACCGCTGCCGCCCCAACCGCACCACCACCTGGTCACACGACACACCCACAGGTGACGTCACGCCGATCACTCTTCTCACCTGTTGTCACCTGTTCTCATCTGTTCCCACTTGTCCTAATCTGTTCTCACCTCCTTCTCATCTGTTTCATTCTATCCTTTGTGCGGTTTGTGTTTGAGTGTGTGTGTTGGCGCTCACCTCGTACTGATCACCTGGGCAGAGACGAGCGAAGCCGATCAGGCCTGAGGAGGAGAAGCAGGTAAGATGCTTGTCGCCAGCAACATGCTGAGCTATCAGCTGAGCGAGTACCTTTCATCTTGATGTTCAGCTCCCCCAGCAGGACCTCCAGCTCGCCCTCCATGATGGACATGTCCTGTAGGACGGACAGGAGGACGCACACACCGCTGACAGACGCTGACAGTCAGGCTACTGCAGCTAGCAACAAATTGAGTACAGGTGTCCAGGTGTGAACACTGACTCACCTGGATCGGCTGAGTGAATCTACAGACATCACTAATCAACCTCAGATCACTTTCTGACAGCAAGTCCCAGTTACAGTTTTTCTCAGCTGTTTACACACAAATTCTGGTAGTTGAGACGTAACGACCACAACATGTAACTCATGAGCACCAGCTCCCTGAACCAGTTCTGCTAAACTACAAGCACAATTCTTGGCATTTGACACAATTTTCATGTTTTCACAAGGAACACACTGTCATTCAAAAGTCTGAACTTAATTGACCTACTATGCGCACAGACTCAGTACACGGACAAGCACCTGTCACACATTTGTTTTGAACATTTTTAAAACAATCAGAGCTTCAGCTTAAACAATCAGGATTGTTTTTCTGCCTGGACATGTATGTTGTATGTAGTGTGACTGAAATCTTACACCACTTCCATGAGATGAGTTATGGAAGACTCCTGTGGAGAAGGTACCTGCAGACTGTGTCTGTGGTTGCGGTGGAGCTCCAGCAGACTGTCTCTGGACGCCCTGGTGGACGGGGACGAGGCGAAGGCTCGTTTCATGTTGATGGCTCCCTGACACAACCGCCACTGGACACAATACGTCTCATACAGCTCGTCCACCTGCACAGACGACTCGCAGGTGTGAGTGGGACCAGTGGAACGTATGAGAACGTCACTGGCGTTCTTTCTGCTGAGGACCACAAGTCAGACTGTGGATCAGATGACAATTAGTTGACCAACAGGTCGACGTTCTGACAAGTCTTCAGGTCAGTGACATTCAGTTACAGACGGTTTCACATAAACTGACTGAAAAGGTGACGTTTACCTTACTGAGATGAAATTCTAGTCGTCGAATGTATCGTTCCAGTGCTCTGATCTCCTACACACACACACACACACACACACACACACACACACACACACACAGACTAGCATGATAAGGTTTGGCGATCAAAACATTCAAACAATGTTTGAAAGCCAAAGTTGCAGATGTGATGTCACCTTCTCCAGATCGTACAGGAATGCCTGTAACAGAGCATCATCAGCATCATCATCATCATCTTGTTCATCTTCAGCATCATCATCATCGTCTTTATAATCTCACCAGTCTAGAGTTTCTCTTGGTCTCTCGTTGCTGTGATGACAGGACATCCATCTCCACCTGGTGTCCCTCCAGAAGGTCCCTGTAGACAATCAGGAGGACAATTAGGAGGACCATCAATCAGGAGGACAGTCAATCAGGAGGACAATCAGCTCTGGACGTCCTGATGCCTCGTACTTCAGTCCTCTGCGTAGTGCCTGGAAGACACCTTCCACATGCTCGGGCCGCAGGGACCTCGTAGCTCCACCTCCTCCACCGGGAGACTGATGCATCCTGGGAGATGGAGTTCCTGCAACTCTGGACCGCAGAGAGGCCCGAGCAGAGGAAGTCCTGAGCACATGAGACATAAATAATAATGACAAAAAAACCTGATGTTCCAACTCCACTCTGACCAGCAGTGATCCACTCACTGATCACCAGTGATCCACTGACTGACCAGAAGTTGATCCACTCACTGATAACCAGTGATCCACCGACTGACCAGAAGTCGATCCACTCATTGAGCAGCAGTGATCCACTCACTGATAACCAGTGACCCACCGACTGACCAGAAGTTGATCCACTCACTGACCAGCAGTGATCCAGTCATTGATCAGTTGCTCACCGCCGGCGTCCGGTCAGAGAACTGAACCCGGTGAACGATCGACTCCGTTGGACCAAAGTTCCATCAGACGACGAATCAAATCGCAGCTTCACAGACATCCTGAGGAGACACAGAAGGATCTATTGATCTAATCCAGTCCTGACTGATCCCCAGTACACGCCGGGCCACACAACACCTGATCAGTAATATCTCCTGATCAGTGGACGTCAGCCCCACATGGGTCAGAGGTCAAACTGAGGTGAAACAAACTTCCTTTTTTGTGTTTGTGATGTGTTTCATGATCAATTTGTTGTTTGATTTGAATCTAAACTGAACTTGAATTATTGATCGATTGTCAACTCCACCCATGACAGTAAGCAGACACACACACATACACACTCACTCACTCACTACTTCAACAGTGCAACTACATCTCACTTTGCTCTCTGTTGAAAGGTCAAGGGTCAATTCAGTATTGGCGGTGTCTGAAACTGATTTCCAGCGTTCCCTCCCTCGTCATGGTGAGACGCAGTGGGCGGTCCTTCTGAAGCTCCGCCCACCTGAGAGCAGCTGACGGGTACTGACACATGTGAACGTAAGAAATGTCCCAGATTACAAATGTCTGACACACCCAGTGTCACACACACACACACACACACACACACACAAATTCAAGATTCACATGGAAAGTGAAGTGTTGATCCTTTATGTCCAAACGCGGTCATCAGCTCTTCTTCACTAACACACACCAGCATTAGCTTCAGCATGTTAGCACAGTTCTCTTCTTCTTCTTTGTCTTTGTTTCTGTACGTTCCAACACACACGCTCACTCGATCACATCTGGAACATGATTCACATGAAAATGGGTCTGTGTGGAACATTCCACAGGTGATGAAGGAGTGGGGAGGCTGAAGAGGGTCAGCGTGTGTGTGTGTGTGTGTGTGTGTGGGGGGGTCTGTTCTTACAACATTAGTGATTTACAGGGTCCCATGTGGAGTGTGTGTGTGTGTATGCGTATGATGGACACCAGGGCCAGACACACACACACACACACACACACACACACACACTGAGGTGTTGCTGTCTTTATGAGGACTCATGATTGACGTCATGTTTTCCCTTGTGTGTCTTGCTGACCTTCACCCTGACCCCCCTGAAACTCCCTGAACCCCACTGAACCCCCAACCCTAAATCCAGAACGCTTTTCACC
>CAAKHB010008430.1:12586-50086 GCA_901007665.1 Aeoliscus strigatus
TCCTGCTCGGGAAAAAAAAAAAAAAAAAACACATCATCCAATGGAATGACTGCGGAGGTTCCAGTGACTGACAGGTCAGCACTCACACACGGTCTGTCGTGAAGAAATGATGAAAAAACGTACAGATTTATAATGTTTTGACCTGGACCAATCCCGATCCTGTGTGAGCTCATAGGTTCGGAGGGAGGCACTGAACTGTGTGTCCTTCAGAGAGGTCAGAATGTGACAGCATCATCCCGCTTCCACATCACCATGGTTACGTGTATGTCAGAGTATCATCCTATTGGTTAATGAATGAAGGAACAAACAGAACAGCAGTCGATACTGTCATATATTAGCACCGTGTCCGCTGAAGTACGTTGTCAGTGCGTGTGTGTGTGTGTGTGTGTGTGTGTGTGTGTGTTAGGGGACTTCTTGGCTCTTTCAAACGCAAACATCTTCAGTTGCAGCTGTTGCTGGTGTCCAATGCTTATTTAACAGAGGAACAGATGAAGATTCTTCCTGTCTGTCAAGCTGGAAATGAACTCGGAGTCAATACACGATGTTATCGTCCAAATGCCTCCGATCCATCCGTCACTCTGAACTGCTGCTGCTGCTGAAAATCGAGTCATTTTCCGGCTTTGAAGCCGTGGTGATGGAGATAATAAACTGCCTTGTGATCTGTTTCATCCATTATCTTCTCGGTCAAGAGACTGACAGAATTCTGTGATGTTTTGAAGCCCCAGTGACTCTCCCCTCACCCCTGCACTAATATATATCTGTCAGTATACAATAATAATATTATATCAGGGCGTTATTGTGGTTATTGCTATGATTACTACCATTTTTAGAACATCCTGTCAGCTGCTGGTCATTGTCCTGCGGTCACGCCTCACACCGCCATGCTATCGCACCGGGGAATCACAGATCTGATGCAGCAGCTCATCTCGTTCAAACAGCTGTGTGATGGCCTGCAGCTCAGAGGACTGTCTCCCCAACATGTCGTTGTACGACAGTTCGCAGACACTTGGAAAGACCGACGCCTCCTGCGCTCTTCTCTTTTTTTACTTCATCCACTCTTGGTGTGACATCCGGGAACAAACCGGTCCCTGAACAATCTGTATCAGGCGGCTGTGAATCATCAGCTGACGGATCACACCCTTCACCCACAGGTCAGAGGTCAGTGTGACCATCTTCAGTCAAAGTTCTGGTCTGTTTTGGATGAAGTTGCTTCCACTTTTCATCCACAGACAGAAACCACACACTAGTAACAGTAATACTACATCCTTTTATCTTTACAGAGCAGAGTTATGTGTAGTGTAGGTCGTGCAGTCGAGTGGAAACACATTTTCATTGCGTGTCACAAAATACACACAAACACACACACACACACACACATGTTATCATGTGTTCAAGTAATATTCATTCTTTTTAAATAAATTTCAATGTCAGACAATTTTGCGAGGTGAATGATTAAAAGTGTGTGTGTGTGTGTGTGTGTGTGTGTGTGTGTGTGACAGGAGGCAGGAGGAGACGATGACGGTGACATTGTAGGACGACGCCATGAACTCGTCTCACACACACATCGGAATGACTTGTGCAACACACTCGCTGGTGGACGTCACGATCGAGAGTCGCATTTTAGTGTTTAGCATCTTTACTAGACATTACTGGACGTTATACGACTAAACCCTGTGTCCTTAGAGCCTCATGACCTCACATCCTGTGTCTTTCCACCATATGTCCTTACACTGTGTATCCTCAGACCCTCCGTCACATGTTCCCACCAGCAGAAACGCTACCTGAGAACCTATGTCCTTAGAGCCTGTTTCCTTAGAGCCTGTTTCCTTGTATCCTCTGACCTTACACGGCCACTGACAGATCCCGTAACGTGTCGAGTACTTCAGCACAATGCTTCTAGATGTGCAGCAGATATTGGTGAATATCAGTTGTCCAAGCTCAGGGCCTTGTGGTATTCCATCCCCAACTTGAGCATGCTGCTCCTCTGATACTCGAGGAGAACGCCACGGACAACGGTGTGACCTGAACGGGCACAGGACTTTGTTTTCCCCCGTTGTCTTCTTCACAGGTTTGAACAGGCAGTCAGAATGTTTGATTCAACCAGAGAGAAGAATGAACTGTTCAATATTTGTGTGGCAAGTTTGGCTCGTGGAATGTAAATGTGACTTCTTCCTCCCTCAGAATGCATCATGAAGACATTGTTTAGTTGCTCCGTGGCAGGATAATTACACCAATCCTGCACTCAGCTTTTCCTCAGCAAAGTGGTTAAGTCACTTTTGATTTATAAAGCAGCTGCTCGCTGATAAAGAGACAGATTGAAACCAAAAACTTCCTGCTGCATCAGGAGTTTCAGACACAGAAAATACTGGGATTTCTGCTCATTTGCTTGCAACGGCGGATTGCTGGCGTCTTCTGTGTGTGTTTAACGGCTGCTGCACTAATCTTCCTTCTCAAAGAGAACGCAAATCCAACCCGAGACGAAAGCCCATTTCTAAAAAGCTCCTTTGCCGCATTCACTAAATTGGGGGTTGAATTTCAAGAGGAACATGTCAAATTCCGCTCTGAGAAGGATTTCAAAGAAATATTATTGACATTATTGTTGTTGTTGTTGTTGTTGTTCAAGGTCATGTTCAACTTGAAGTTTACTGTCAGTGTCCCCGTAGGACAATAGGTGCTTTGGTCACCACTACTGATTATTATATATTTACAGTCATCTTTTTTTTCCAGTTGTCACACAGGTGCAAGTCAAAGAAACACTGGGACTGTGTGCTTGTTGTCCTTCCTTCACGAAACATCTCCGGTTGTGATGTGATGTGCCTGCACATGCACTGGAGGAAAAACTCCACCAACACCGAGGAAGGTCTGAAGGCATCGAGGCGTCGGCTGATGTAACGCTGCCTCCAGCGCAACTTCTCCTCCGCCTGCGTCTGAAAACATACAGCATTCTGTTTGAAGTGTGATGGCAGTGTGGTGTGGCGCAGGAATGAAGTCAGCATACACATGTTTATACACACACACACACACACACACACACAACTACACCACGGCAACAGTCCCACTGAGCCGTCCTGGATTCTGAACTCTGGGTCCTCTGGTTGGGACCGATGTCTGAGTCCATTTGCAGATTCCTGTCCACAGCTTGAACGAACACGTGTTGAATTTGACTCAGACTGCAATGAGAATTTAAAGATTTATGGCAAAACATGGATTTTATATCAACATTTAGATCAGATGTTGTTGGCTGACATGCCATGTGACCTGTTTTGGTTCTCTGACGCAGAATTCAAAACAGTTGTGTGCTTTTAAAACTGTTGTCATAAAAAGTAAAAAAGTAAAAAAAGACAATTTAAAGAATATTGACCTGCAGATGAAAAGACCCACTTTCATCCTCAAACAATAGGAGAGTTATGTCTGCATGAGCTGGTTCGCGCTGCTTCTGAGAACGACAGCAAACCCATGGACAGGAGGAAGAGCTGGTGCTCCCATCAGAGCATCAGTTTCCTGTATCGGACATGACAAGTGGAAACAAAAAGCCATGTGGTTGGAAATGTCATTGGATTATTGGCCAGATGGATTATCGGTCAGATGCATCAGATACATCCACAGGTTCATTTAGACACACACACACACACACACACACACACACAGAGCTCCAGTCATGTACCGTCTCTCGGTCGTTCTGTTTGTCTTTGTTTTCTCTGCCTCTTTAATCCGTCTTCTACGCAGCAACATAGATCAGATATTTGTTCCCTGCAGACCTGAGAGAATCTGCCGAGCAGCTCTGACAGAGCAAAGAGCCGGATGGGGTGGAGAGAGTGGTGGTGGTGTGTGTGTGTGTGTGTGTGTGGTGGGGTTAAATTAGATTTTGGCAGGTATTATCTGTTTCCGAGACGTATGGACGTCCAAGGACATCGCCAGCAGGGTAAACAGCGACACACACGAGGCAGACACATATAAATAAAACAAACCGAACAAATAAAGCATCATGATGATGACGGACATGGTGAGAAATGACTTCTGAGACGGTGTGTGTGTGTGTGTGTGTTTGTGGGGGGGTTGTTAATGATGGGGATTCGAGAGGAGACAACGTGCTTGTTTGAAACCCTCTTTAATAATGAAAAAGCCTCATTGTGGAGTTTAAATTAGGTTCCATTAACCCTTCAGGCCCTGTCCTCCATTGTTTACGTTGTTGTGTTTCCTGTGTTCCACTCAACAGACAAGACTCATTCCATGTATTACATTAGTTTTACATGTATTACATTTGTGGTAATAATGAAAACCAGACTGTGAGTGGTGCTTCTCCTTCTAATTCTCATCAGGTTGAGTCTAATTTGAACGCGTTCCAAAATGGCGTCAGAAGCTCAGCGTCATCTGTCAGTATGTTTTATCTCGTAGGTCTTTTGGTGCATTTCGCTGACTCGCACACACAGTCAGTGTTGTCAGTGTGAATGCTGTTACGCTGTAAGTGTACATGGAAAACCACACAACGTGGTGGTTAGACACAAAGAATTAGTGCAAGAACAGATTTGTTCCAACTTAATATGTAGTGCTGAAAGTGAAACGTGGAAGTACGAACTTCATGGGTGAACACAAAAGCTAATAATATAAAAGGCAGAAAAACGATGTAGGGTCAGAACATATTTCACAAATAACCTGTCTGCTGAGGTGCTGACATTATTCTTCCTTCGTCAGTGAACGGACTCCCGTCTCAAAGGGTTTTGTTCCTTTGGACACATTTGAAAGAGTGTTTCCCTCCATCTAATCAGCCCATTGATTCGTCGACACTCGCCTCTCTCCCCACGTGTCACTGGTGCTAATGGCTATTGATGGACACATTGATGGGCTGCGAGTAAAAGAAGATGTCTCCAGTTAAGTGGAATTTTCTTCCCCACAGCCACTGGCTCAGTGATGTGTGACTGCCCCCCCCCCCCCCCCCCCAAAGGAATTCCACCGTTTCTTTTTATTTCCCTCCACTTTCCTTTCAGTTCAGCTCCTCCTGCTGTCTCCCCCGGGGTCGCCACCTGCCAGTGACTTCTGAGTACCAGACACTCTAACTGTCACACTCGAGGACCAGATTCTGTCATGTGTGAAAGCAATATTTTGACCGTGTGTGTGTGTGTGTGTGTGTGTGTGTGAGTGAAACCGATCAAATTAGGACTTATTGTGTTCCATCTGAAGTGAATGTCCATCTATATCTGTGGACACCAATAGCTCCCAGTCATGATGAAAACCATCAACACTGATTTTTTTAGGCATCATGTTGTGTCCAACATGGATTCATTTCATGTAAATACAATAAATAAAATACGATATACCAATAGTATATACTGGGATGTCCCCAGCCGACCCGGCTTTTATTACGGACGTTACACAGCTGTATTCATTTGGTTGACACTTTGGTTGACGCTTCCCATATATCACTCGGTTACACTGCCATGCTGACACCTTTAAAGTCCGGAACCAGAGATTCCAAGTGCAAAAGCTCAAAACAGTCCAGCTCATTGTGACCTCAAGTGAACTACTGCCGTTTCCACAGCAACAGGTGCAGCGTGACGTGCTGTGCAGTGAGACCCACCACAGAACCCAACTCTTTTTATCAGCGAATTTCCAGAATACGCCACGGTAGCGTTTCTCTTACTGGTTTTGTGAGCGTAGCATTACAAGGCCCAGTTTTGAAAACACGCTTGTGCTTTAAAGCGATTTATCAGCAAGTTAGCATGTTTGTTAGCATGTTTGTTAGCATGTCTGTAGATGGATACTTCACACAGCCACAGAGACTCCGCTCATTGCCGCTTATTCCGCTTATTCATCCTATTCTATTTTCATCTAAACTGACAGAAAGCGACCCAAACGCCTTTAAAGTTGGTTTTTTTTACGTTGTGATTTCAGTTCATCCGTAGTATTAAAATGGAGAAAACGCTGCAGAATTTCCCTCCTTTCAGCTGTCCCCACAGGAACACGATGGACCGACGAATAACCTGCAATCACACGTGTTCGTCTGACTGAAAGTATGAAACGGATGAACAAGCAAACACAGTTTCTCAGTTGCACACTGATGTGCCGCCCGCTGAGGTAATTTCATTCTCTCTCACATCTCAAAAGACTTTGCAGATTTTTTTTTTTTTTTTTTTTTTTTCCAGGCACAGAATAAGGAGAGACGAGAGGAAATCCCTCCCCTGGCTTTCAACGCCTAAGTGCGATCGATTGTCTCCCTATATATCTAAGCTCAGTCAGATCAATAAGAGATTTAGAGGCTCACATGTTATGTTGCCAGCATGTGGTTGGTGTGTACCGGGGCACATTAAATACAAACACACACAGAGACACACCAGATCAGAGCTGCAGCGGTTTGGTGCCGTACGATAAATGCGCTGAGAAACTCAACTAACATGCGTCAGACAAGTGTTAATGGTTTTTGCTTGTGACCCCGAACAGAATCTGCTGTGCTGCATGTTAATTTGCCCCCCAGGGACGACATCAGTGAGGGTGATGGAGGAGCGCCATGGAATCAAAGAGGCAATATCGGCGCTGCAAAACACACAGAGAATCCAATTCTTATTCTAATGCCGTAATAACACGACACTCATCAGTGGATCATTTTGTCAGCACCTTCCCCGGAGACCGTCTTTGTTCTCGGTGCGGCGTTACAAACTGCCGCACACATGAATAAATTGCATGCACACCGTTTGACACGTCACACTGGCAGTGCATGATAGTTATTCTTTTAGATTTTAATGGAAGGCAACAAAAAATAAGACTGGATGAAGTTGAGGGTACTGATACTGTTTCAGCTGCTGTCCCAAGTCGTGAGAGCTGCAGACAGGAAGTTGGCCAACGGACCCACCTGTAAGATCACAATCCAAGATGGCGTCAGTAGTAGTTGTTATGGTGTCGTTGTACACGGAATACCACGGAATACGGTGGTTATACAACAACTAGCACAAGAACAGCTTTTTTCTGACTTTCTATCTTGTGATGAAGCTGGAATGTGAGTTACCGACTCGGACGTTTACTGCAACTAGAAACGCACCTACGTGTTGTCTCGTTCCGCATGCTCCATTTGTCCAGAACTTTCCACAGATAAGCTCCTTCCACTGGAAAAACCGGAAGAGGTTGGATACATAGTCATGTAGGTTTGTAGCGCTTGGGATGCCATTGGAGGACTTCACCTCTGGAGCAGATCTAAGATATTTAAATTTTATCTTAATCTGGGAGCTAATTTGAAATGACCCAAATCGATCGGTTTGGTAAATTGATGAAGAAGACAGAGAAGGAGGAAAAGAAGAAGAAGAAGAAGAAGAAGAGTAAAATTAATTTCCTGCACCACATCACACTGCACAGTACAACAACTACAAGACTAAACCTCACTACAGTACCACAAGTACCACACAACACGTCAAGACCACCGTTCTACCAGTACCACATAGATCTGCTCTGCAGTACTAGAGTACACAATGACATGTACTAATTGATTTGGGCTGCAGTTCTCAAGTTGGAACTTCCCTCGGGAGTCTCGTAGCTCTGAAGTTCTTTGACAAAAGAATCTCTCCCGATGCCGTTAAAATATTTAAATTGCAGGTGGCAGAAATATATTTGGCTTCTTCCTGCAGCAGCACATTCGCTGGGTCTCGTCCTGAATGGGTATTTACAATTTCACCCTCCTCTCTTTTGGGCCCAAATCACATGGCAGCTACTGCCTGCAGCTCCAGTTCTGGACGGTTCCCGAGCCACAGCCCCGACCTAACAGCGCCTCATTCACGGCTCCAATAAACACGTCTGAGTCAGCAAAAATGCCAAAATTCATTCTAGTCCACAACCTCGGCTGCACTTGTCGCAATCAAATCAAATGTACGATAAAAAATCTGCAGTTGTTCCTTTATGTCTTCCTGAATGTTGGCAGCGATGAAGTGGATCCAACACAAAGGCATCAAATAAAACATTTGGTCATTTAAGGAAAAAAAAAAAAAAAAAAACGCTGACATTAATAGTTCATTATTCCATTAATACAAACAGGAAATGAAAAACGTCCACATTGTTCACTGGACGTGAACTGATTTGAACAAAACACTCAGCAGTCTGACTACACACGCACACACACACACACACACACGCACTCAGACACACTCTCTTCCAAATGCCGCCAGCAGGCAGATATTCACAGACTGTCTGTGCATTGATTATCATTTAATTAAAGCTCTGTTATCTTGTGCCATATTTACATACACACACACACACACACACACACAGAAGGGTTAAACAGCTTTGGAGAAAGGTCAGATTTAATTACACCCAATACTTATTCCTCTCTTAGCCCTGAAACAATTACAAGTTAATGGGGGAAGTCACAGCAAGGAGCTTTCTGAGCAGCTGCTGAATGATAACGTTTGCTTAGGCGTGTGTGTGTGTGTGTGTGTGTGTGTGTGTGTGTGTGTGTGTGTGTTTGCATGTGATTTTTTTCTTTATCGTGTGAGTTCAATTAAATCAAATGTGGGAGAATTTGAATTTGATTCCAATACTTTCAATGTTTTTTTTATTCCCCCTAATATTTCATCTTGTAATGACAAATTCAATTAGAAGCTTCAGTTCAATTATAATATGATTAGAGGTATATTTGTGTGAGTGTATATCACATCGCCTCCCTTGTGACTCATCTCTAATAGCGTCATTTCACTAGAGCTGCAGCACCTTTAACTCATTTGCATTTGCTCAATTAGGCTTGAATGCGTTCACAGACCAGCAGCTTAATGAACCATCGCAAAGAAGAATTCCCTCGCTCAAACCCACTGGGACCTCCTGGTTTAACCAGGCAGGTAAAAACACCTGCGTGTTTGTAATATTACTGCTGTCTGTAAGGACGTAGGAGACAGACCTCGTGCCGACACACAGTTGTGTCTGATCATAAATCCATTTGTTTTATGAAGAACAACAATGTGGCACAACTCAAAAAAACACCGCTCAGTGTGCTCACCGTCAAAAAAACACCGCTCAGTGTGCTCACCGTCAAACCCCCCCGGAAACACGGAGTAACAAGATGAACCAAAACCACTTACACACAAACACGGTGTGTCAGCATGAAGGCAAAGCAGGCAGACGCTTCAACGCTGTGTCGAGCTCCCGAAGCATGAATGTTTGGTAACAATGCTCCAACGCGTTTCAGTTCCATCACCCACATGTGGGCAACATGGCGGTGGTTAGGACCGTTAGCAAGAAAGGCTGCGTGGGTTCTCTCCGGGTACTCCAGCTTCCTCCCACCTCCAACAGCATGCTGAGGTTACTTGGTCACTCTTAAGTCACCTGTAGGTGTGAATGTGAGTGTGAATGGTTGTCTGTCCTATATGTGCACACAGGGCGAGAAACCGTAATTGATGACATCAGTTTATAGATTTTTTGGTGTTGTTGTTTATTTTTTTCCTTAAACGTGCGAGGAACTAGCAAGAACTCGCTAGTTCACTTGAGGGCATTTCACCCCAGAGGCGTCGTCAGTTCTAAACTGACTCCTATTGTACAGGTGTAACTGAGCCTGCCACTCGCAGGTTGTTAAAATAAACTGGGATCATGTCTTCCCTTGAAATAATCCCCCCTCAACCTCCTTTCAACGGATCACACAGTCGCTGGCCGACCCCGCCGACACGCATGTAACCCACTGCGAGTGCCCATGAAGGAGCTCCTCGGCTCCGGCGGTGGCCGCGGCTCGTCGCTCTGCTGCAGGACCAAGTCCTGAAAGCAGGCAGAGCAGGCAGTGAGACGGAGAGGAATGGATTAGCTGTGTTTTCTTCTTCTTTCTTGCCCTCACTCTGCTGAAGCTGAGGCTAAAGCTTTGACCATGTCCTGCCCAAAGGCTGTTCTCTTCACCCTCAGACTGCCATTGATGGAACGAATCGAAGCTGCAACATTTCAGGAGGGACAATTGGCTCCACTATGACCTCTGTTCTTGGGTTTCAAGCAATCTACAGATACATACGGCTTTAAAGATGGAGAAACTAACCACACACCCCTGAGCTCATCCTGGAGCTTATCGGGATTTCTAGCACGAGTCCTCTGAACCTCCTACATGGACAAACATGAGGGATTTAAGTGTTTTCAGCGAGTTTGCCCTTTTCCTTCCCAGCAGACTCCCTCTCAGTGCAGCTGGAAAACACTTTTTCAACCAACCGAAATGTCCTGAACACCAGAACAGTGATCATAAGATACAGAAACCACCCGCAGTCTTGTTTGTGGCTGTGAAGTCCTTTCTTTTCACCATCTTTCACCAACTTAGCTGCTTGTTTGCTATTTAAATATGTAAGATGTCAGCCAGCTTTCAGACAACACAAACCCTGTCAGCATCATGAGTGGATGACTGATTCCACAAGATCACTCCTGGTAAATCGTTGGCTTCTCTGTACGAAAACAACTTCGCAGCTTTGTCCCATTCACGCTCCGATGACGCAGCAACTAGAATCAACTTCGTCTCCTGAGCTCAGACGAGGGGGCCCGGAGAACCAGACCCACACCTGCACATCTCACGGGGGTCGCACCAACGGGTGCAAATCAACATCACTGTGACTGGATAGCGCTACGACCAATCGCAGCAACAAACAAGGTGCCGTTATGTCACAGTTAGTTTTGGAGTGGAAGAGTTTGATGGAGGGGCGTCGATGGAATGGGCAAAGATCCTTTCTTGGTCTTTGAAAGAAACGTCCAACTCGTTTCAAAGGTGATTGAAATGCCGCTCTTCATCAGCAGCAGCCATCTTTGTTGTGTCCATAACCGCTGATGTCATCCTGTTAAGCTCCGCCCACAGACTCTGCACAGACTCTGAGCCCGCCTACATCACATAGACCCATGTGACTCGTGTCCAGACGGACCTGTAGAGACATCTCACATTGCTGGTGGCTTCAGACATGGAAATCTTTCTGTTTTATTGATTGAGATGTGTTTTATTAATAGTTGATAGGATCAGACTTAGAATCCCAGGAAAAACAAGCCCTGGATATGGTTGAGCTGGTGACTTCCTGAATTAATGAAGTCAGCTGGAGTCAAATTTAATGTCTCACCTTCCTCCTGTCTCTCTCTCTCTCCCCCATACTATCTTCTGAACCTGACGGGGTCCTGACTTCAGAGGAACCGATCGATGGTGCTTCAAAGGGGCCTTGGATGCAGGAGGCAACAGTATTTAATGTGTGCGTGGTTGTGTTGCGTCAGCAGCGCTGCCATGATCAGTGGCAATCTTAAAAGACAGAGAGGCAGCAAAAGAGAAGGAGAGGACAGTCAGCAGGGGGAAATCAGTGAGGAGGCCAGGATGACATGAAGCAGGGAAAAAGGGTGATGAAAAATTAACCATACACAAAGGATGGAGGGGGTGGTGTGTGTGTGTGTGTGTGTGTGGGGGGGGTCAATGACAAACAGGTGAATGACGGAGGCTCCTGAGTCAGAGAAGACATTTTTATCCAGCATCCTCAGCAGCCATCTTTGAAAAAACACCACTAAATGTCCCAAATAGACACCTGCAGGTCCAGTCTGGGCCAATTCCAACACCAGTTCCAGCGCCAACAAGTGTCCCTCGGGTCAAAAGTGGCCCACATATGCCGAGCTGGGATTGGACGTCACCCTCTGAAGGCTGTGGCTGTCATTCAAGACCAAATATGGGTTAGATAACTGGGCCAGGTCTGGGTGTAAATATTAACCTCAATTTGGCCTCTGATCGGAGGTGCACGTTTCTTACTTTCTCGACTTTATAACTTACTACTTTGCGTTTTTTGATAGCTTCCATGTTTTTTTACATTTAACGTTTCCTGCATTCAAAGCTAAACATCAATCAAAGCCTTTTACATTCACATTTGCAAGCAGAAGCCGCTATAAGTGGCCAGCTGCTGACACACATACACACACCGACATGACGCAGCGTCAGGAGCAACGAGTAGGATTAGTGTCTTGTTCAAGGACACTCAAGAACCTTCCGGTTACTGGACAACCTGATCGACCTCCTGAGCCACAAAACGGGTGAAATAAATAAAGTTGAAATTGGAGTCGTCTCAACATCATTTACAGAGTCGTAATTGAAAAGTGAGGAACTTCATCCGTGAAAGGTGAGAAAGGTGTTGATATTTGATGAAGAGGGACAAGGACTAGTGGCATCTCATCTTTCCGATGATTCCAAATTCATTGCTGCAGAAAAGCAGTCAATTCAATTCAATTCAATTCAATTCAATTCAATTCAATTCAATTCAATTCAATTCAATTCAGTTCAATTCAATTCAATTCAATTCAATTTATTTCTATAGCCCAACATCACAATTTACAATTGTGCATTGTGCACACCAAAAAACGTCTGTTTTTTGTGGCATTTCTCTCTCTCTGGACACAGGACACTGGAGCTCGCTGTAAATGTGGAGATTTAACATTCAGGACGAGGACGCTGGCGCTATAAGATGTGCAGGAACTGACAGCAGGCTGAGGAAGCTGATTGTGTTGAGTCTGAGACACACAGCAGCACATATGTAAGGATGAATTAACACACATGCACACATACGCCACAGGGGTGTCTGATTAGATCTCATCTCTCTACGGCTTCAATCAGTTTGCAGCTCCTCGCCGCAGCCGATGCGGCGCCCATGCTGCGACGGATCATATACACTCCAGTTCATGTTGTTGCATTTTAATACGGTGGAGATATGAAGCGTTCAGACGTGCTTCAGAAATACAGAGCAGGGCAGCACAAAAAACCCTGGAACAACTTTACCACATGTCCAACTCCATGTTCAAGTCACAAGTGCAGACACGTGGTTTGTCCTGACCTGACTGACGTGTGCTCTCGATCAACTCTCCTGTTCTTGCTGCACTGACGCGAGCAGATGATGGAAGAAAAAGCTCCAGGAACATTGACATTCCTCTGCTGCCTTTGTTCTCTGCAACCTTCAGTGATTTCTGCAAGCTTATGAATTCATGAAGGTCAAACGAAACGACAACAGACTTGGATCTGTCAGCGGCTGACTAAGACAAAGTTTTCCAGCATGAGAACAATTAGACTAAAACGAAGATCAAGAGAAAGTTCCGTACAGATGTTCTTGCATGTTTATGACAACGTATTCACTCGTTCATATTATTTTGCATTCTTCACTGCTTCTTTCTTGTGAATATGTTCTCCAATATGTTCTCTCATCCTCCCCATCACTGACTCTTGCTAACATCTGTTTGTATGACGCTGTTTCTGTCATATTTTCAATCCATTTTTTATAGTCTGGTCCAGTGGTGGTTTTCCATAACCTGAGGATATTTTGACCGCCCTGATGTTTAGAACAGCAAAATCCTGTTTTGACACACCCCTTATTTGTGATTGGTCGCCCATTAAGCATAATCTTGGAGAGGCTGGAATCTCTATCGTCAAAACCTTTTACCCGAAATGGTTGTATCATTACATTCCCATAGCACATGTAGGAAAGTCCCTGCCTTTTACCGACCCCTTTTTAATTATTTGTATGACATCAGCAATCAGCTCCCACATTGGCTGTAGGTGGAATTGTACATGGGACCTACTGTAGCTGCACAGGACAATTTTCTATTTTAATGCTTTTTCTTTTTTTCGACAATATCTTATTGATTTCTATGGAGAGTAAATCCCATTTGTTTCTTTGGAGAGAAAACGCCACTATTTTTATGGGAAGAAACAGTTTTTCCACTTTTAGAGCTTCTAAATTGTTTGATTTAGACTGCTTGTATTTTAGGCAACGACTTTATTTGATCTCACAAGATAAATTCACAATTTAATGCTCAGTGCACACGTGCACACGTGTCCTGGATGATCACTAACAAGTCTGGTTGCTCCCATTCCTCCGTGTTTGTGTGTGTGTGTGTGTGTGTCTGTGTATGTGTGTATGTGTGCACGCGCGCAACAAGTGTCCCTGACAGCAGCTCTGTTAAAGGCCTGGGACGCTTAAGGGACTCGCAAATCACACTGGTGCTTAATTTTTAGAATGTGGTGTTCTGACTGCCAGGAAAACACACACACACACACACACACACACACATCCAGTATCCATCCCTCAACCGCAGTTTGGACAACATGTCTACTTAAATAGTAACTGAGCTCATTTTCTAAGAACGAGTCAGTCAATTATGAGCTCTATTTGCTGCAAATCCCAGTGGAAGAGAAGGAAAACACCGAGTCAATCAGCGGAATGATCCCGTTCTCGAGGCTGTGCAATGACATTAGAGAAGTGTGTGTGTGTGTGTGTGTGTGTGTGTGTGTCACTAATGTACCTCCATCAGCAGACCTTCTGGTTTGCTGATGGAGGTACTCTGAGGATCGAACAACAGCAGGATAAGAAATCCTGATCTGAGAACAACAAATCGATGAGATTTGGGTTCGACAGCAGATCTGTTTCCATCTGTGTGATCACCTACGACATACGACTTCACAACTTAGAATGTGGGCTGGATTTTCTAGTTTTAGTTAATGCTAATTCATTTGTATATAATTTTGTTAATTGCTTTTTGTTATTAATAATTGAAAAGACAAAAGACCAATTCTGCTGTCTTGTTTCAGAAGGACCAGGAGGTTCTGTCGTAGTTGTCTGTCTCCTTCAGCTCCCTGTGCTCCCTGTGTCTTTCAGTCCTTTGTTTCTCCTTCGACCTGTTGGTTTGTCTCCATTTCTGTCCATGTTCCTGCTGTCAGTCCTACTTTCTGCTCCATGTTTCACTCTCCCTCATCGCCTGTTTCCTCAGTGTTTCTCCTGCGATTTCCCGTCTCCAGTGTTCCTCATTTCAAGCTCTTTATTAATAAATGGACTCTGTGTTTTGGATCCCGCTGCCGTTATTGTGTCCTCTCACATCACTGGCCTGCCTCACTGACCCTGACAATTGTAAGAGGGAAAAAAAAGGAGTTTAGCATTAGCCAGGGGGTAAAATTACGACGGGTGCTCACTCACTTCCAGTGAGAATATTTCACTGAGCCTGATCTGAATAGTTTGAAACTGCTCGGCTGCAGCATCGGTCCAACAATCACACGTCTTTCTGTCTTAACATGATTGGTCACATCACTGTCTCCTTTCTCATACATTTAAGGTCAAAATTATTACCCCCAAAATAAAATGATAAAAAAAACCATAATATTTATATCTTGTGTGTGTCCACAATATATCTATATATATATATAGGTTTGCTGAAGGAATGTATTGCAGAATTTACTGACATATTAAACATTTAGATTCTGAAGAGTGTTAATGTGTCACGAACCTTGGACACTGATGTTGTTAATATTGTGAAATACAAAGAAGTAACTGAAAACCAAGCGTGCAGTTTGTCTTTTATGGCTCTTGGCAGGGTTTTCACGAGTCCAAATGTTCTTGGACCTGACCGCTCACCGTGGATTTATTCCCAGCAGCATCACGTCACATTGTTCGGACTCATCTGTGCCGCACCGGGATCCATCTGCAATCAGTGGGCAGTAACGAGGCTAATGAGAGTGACAAAACACATTTTGATTGCCAGTCTTTGTTCCATCTATTGGATGGAGGGGAGAATCATTAGCGTCGCTCTGACAGTTCATCATGGCCTTTGAAATTGGATTCTGGTCTTCTCTCGGCATGACACAGCAGCAGCGGCACGTCTGACCGTGTTGAGCCAGAAGAAGATTTTTTTTTTTTTTTTTTAATGGTAATAGTCGACCATGGTGAACAGAAAATAAACTGATTTTCAGGTGAAGGAATAGACTAGTAAAATGGCTGCAGCTGCATTTTCAACGCATTGTTCAGCAGATTAGGATTTCACTCTGAATGTTCCTTATTTATTGAAGTTTCTCATTGTCATCGCCATTATCACCATGACTGCTACACACTTATAAACTCTGTGTATACCGAAGTTTATATTTGTCATACTGTTTCTGTTTCCTGAACATGGTATCCGTGTATCTATGACACTTTATGCATTTTAAACAATGGCTGCGCACCGTGTACCAGCAATAGCAATTTCCAAAAGTCCACAGGCAGCATTATTCGAGCTCAGAGTTCAAACTGGAGGAGGGTGGGGGCGTGTTCCAGTGCAGCTGAGCTGCAGAGCAGCAGCACCATCTAGTGGCGCCCGTCATCCACACGCAGCATCCGAATCCAGCATGTTCACGTCTGGTCCTACATTTCATTATTTACAGGACAAGAAAACCCTTCCTGCAGGTCTTTTATCCAACATGTGGCAAGTTAATCTCACAATAATGCATCAACACACACACACACACACACACACACACACACACACACACACACACAAGAGGCTTAAATAGAATGAAATGAATTACTGTGATGATTCAGTACGACAGGTCTAAGGATGCTACCATACGTTGGGTAGATGCTGAGTCATGTTTCAGAAGCATCTCCAATTTCTGTGTCTGTATCACACTATAAAAAATGAAATGTTAGCGAGAGTCAATGAAAGCGAGGATGAGAAGGGGCCATGGGAACGTTTCTTCACCACAAGCCTATAAGAACAACTGGATGTGAATTGAGGAGATGGTACAGCTGTTACTGAAGATTGTGTGTGAACCCCAGCCAACGGAACTGTCTCTAAAATAAATAAATAAAAACAAATTAAAACAAAAAAAAACACACTTCTGTATCTGGACACTGAAGCCATGAAGGAGGAAACAAGCTGTAACATCACATACGTCACATCATAAAAAAAACAGTGAAGATCTCTTCACACTCATCGCTCTGTCCTGGGACATTCCGCTACTTGTGCTTAATGTGGCCCTCTTTGTATTCCTGATTCCAAAAAAAGCAGGGAACAGATGTATATTTTAAAAACCCTGCTTTCACCTGCCAGAACTTTATCAGGCTGTGAGACGTCACCTGCAATACAGATTTTTAAAATGGGCCATTGAACTTCTCACGTCTGTCCAGCAGAGACAAACACCCTAATTTCTACTTTTGGTCCTTCCTTTTATCTCCAGCTGTCTGTGTCTGCTCGTCATGGTAATCTTTATAGCAGGTGTTGGACTCACTCCAGTCACTCTGTCCCTGACTGTCGGCGCGTCGAGTGCTGCCACCTTCAAAGTAACACAGAATGAATGTGATGTTTTAAAGATTGTTGAGCTGAAGATGAAAGTAGATTAAGTCCCCGACAGAGTCCGACAGAAGTCGTAGTACGACGACAATTGCAAAAAAAAAAAAAAAACTAGTTCTCATGTCTGCTCATGGCGGCGATGAATTGAGTTTGTGAGGCTTTCACAAGCCTTGAAGGGTCATGGACAGTGCATCGCTTGAGTTGAGGGTGGACGTCAGCCTGGGAAGTTACATGTAACAGCAGTATGTAATGTAAATCAGTTACGTTAATGAGGACAAATGTATCCATAAGTTACAGTTATGTAAACATTCATGAATTCATGAACACTGATGATGTCCATTGATGTGATTCAGTGATTTTATATCACTCTGACAGTCGTCAGTGTTGATGCTGCTTGGAGTTCAGACACTGACACATGAAACATTTGGACCTGTTGAGAACATCCAAGATTTAAACAACTAATCAAATTGTAATTTACTTACATTACTTTGATAAAGTCGTTGGAATAGTTATGTGCTGGAGCTGAAGAACACCAATACTCAGCAACAGCGTGCAGGGACATGCAAGTGATGACCCCTCTGACTAGCAACTGGCCTGATATTAAGTCAGGGAACACACACGCACACACACACACACACACACACACACACACACACACACACACACACACACACACACACACTCCATTCCATCTTAAGAACTTGAATACAAACCGGTTGTAAACGCACTCAGAGAGCTCAGACGTCTGCCAAACAGTTCATCTCCACCCAATATTATGGCTCTGCATTCATTTTATCTTCTGTAATAAATGCATTGACCATCAAATCTAAACATGCCTTTAGCATTTGTAATAACATGGATATCTTTGATAGACACCTACATAGTTATTACAAATAACATTAGCAACCTTGGAACACAAATCATGTACTCTGAGTAATATTTTTTTTGTTTTGTTCTTCATTTTCTTTTCTCATTTGTAAAACAAAAAACACACCTGTCTCTGGATGGGCTTGAATCCCATCACTTGATTCTTGGGGTCTGTTTCCTGGCTGACACACATCTGGTGGGTTTGAACTGGAAGCAGTGCATTACTGCAGTTTGTATTACGGCCTGTAGGGGGATCTGTCTCATCTACTGCCACAATGAAGGCCGTTTATGCAAATATTTTCAGGTGTTAAATGGATGTTTAACGGTTAGAAGACCTCTCACACTGTGTGTTTTAGTTTGGTGAAGTCTCATGTATGCAGAAGTAATGTCAGGGGCTGGTTTTGTGAAATAAACGCAGACAGAGGTTAATGATTGGTAGATTATTGTCTGGTTATCAAACACTGCTTATCGTGTACATAGACACAGTAAAGTTCAAACTGACACTAAAAACTGATCAGCCTATGCTCAATTGTTTTGCAAGGTGTTGAGGCCTACGAGCAGGTGAGTGTGTCTGACACCAGGAACTTTCATTCATTAAAGTTCTTCTTCCGTTGCTGTGGTTACAGGTCTAACTTGTTCTGGAGACCACCCCAGCTGAACGTCAGGGTACAACCTGGATGAGTCGCCAGCCCATCTGGGCCACATGAAACAACAGCCATTCGCACTCACAGGGACACAAGAAAACCAAGGTCCTTTTTGCTATGAGGAGATAGTGGTAACCATAGTAACACCATGTCACCCCCACAAGAAATTAAATGTCTTTAAACACAGTGAATTGAAGCTTTATGTAAGTAGGTCAACAAGATATTTAGATAGACTGATATATAATGTATTCATCACTGTGAGAAATTATAATATTTATGTATTTATGTTCAATTCAAAGGTGCCTGTTGTGTCTTTTTGTCTGAATCCACAAACCTAACTGATACAGCATAGAACTGGACATAATTCTTCGCTGGCTCATGCTTTACATTTACTTTTACTTTTTCCAGCAAATTCGGCAAAGATGACCAAACTGCAGGAACAGCTGTAAGAACAAGAACCAAAAGGAACACAAACAGAAAGAAGGTCTTTGCAGGAGGAGGAGGTCACAGAAAATGCTTAGTCACTGTGGATGGACACACTCACACACACACACTCACTATCTAAACAGACACACACACACACACACACACACATTATCTAAACAGGAAGCGTTCACACAGGACTACAGCAACAGGTATGTTTAAGCTTCTTAAATCCAATAATACACAATCTCCTCTGTCTGCAGAAGTTTCAGTAAAGTATTAAAACATTGGGCTTTGTCAGGGAGAGGAAACTTGACGTAAAATGAAATCGGTGAGCGGGAAATACCACAAAGAAAACGAAAGTTTGATCTGACTGCAGGTGAGTGTTGGGCAGGAAATGAAAATCAACAAGACAAAGTGTTGAACCGATTCCACAGTTACCAGTCCGTATGTCTGTGCAGAACAAACATCCACATTTACACACACTTGTGCTTGATCGTGCTTTGACGTAGAGTTACTACACTGGTGATTATCCTGTTTGTCCCGCATGTACAAACCTGCATGTTTCATGTACCAGTTCCTTCATGTAAGGGTTTATTATACATTCTAAAACTGCATAGGAGTGCACAAACATGTACTGTGTGGGAAATCGCCCGTCTGTCACTCATACTTATAGTATATGGACGTATCATATATATATACACACACACACACACACACACACACAGTATAGACACACACACACACACACACACACACAGTATAGACACACACACACAAACACTATATATAACCAGAGTTTATATTTATTTTATATTGCATTCTTCATTCCTTTTCTACCCTACAGGTTAAATTCTCTTCATTTGACGTTTTCATGTATTCTCTTTATTACTGTATTATTACTATTATTATTATATACGATTATACTACACACATGGACTTGATGCTTTTCTTTACTTCTGGTTAGATGCGTTGCTGCATGTTGTTGACAAAGTATCTGTACTATGTGCAGTGACGATAAAGTTTAATCAAATCTTAAAATCGAATCTTAACATATTTTGACAACACTAGGAAGTGAGCTATCCTCCCCAGCAGTGTTTTGACTCCATGCATGTGTGTTGTCTGTTTTTCCAGAAGCTGTTGTCATGACATCCAGCGGGACTGAACCCAAGTCCCCCTCGGAGCTTACCTGTCCCATCTGCGTGCAGCTGTTCTCTGAGCCCGTGTCTCTGCCCTGCGGTCACGTCTACTGCTGTGGCTGTATTCAAAATATGGGAGAGGGCGTGGACCAGCACCACTGCCCTGAGTGCCAGGCAGTCTACCAGGGGAATGAAGCCATTGTGAAACGCTCCAACATGTGCAGCAATAATGAGTCCTACAAAGCGGCTGCTGCTGAATGTCAAGTGGTGAGCGAGAGTGATGCTTGTGATGAATTAGACAAAAACAAGAAAGAAGACTCAGGATGCAGGAAGAAGGACGTTCAAATTGGGGGGGAGTTTTCTTTGAATGAAGAGCAAGGACGCAGTACAAGCAAGGTGGGACTGGACGCACCTAAACGTAAACTGGCATCACAGATCACAGAGTTGACCCAGAAGCTGGAGATGGCGGAAGCGGTGCTGACAAAGAACATGGAACAGGAAGTCGACGTGACCACTGCTAATACAAAGAAAAGAGAAAAGGCAGCTTTACTTCTGAAGCAGATGAGGGACTTGTCAGAGAGGTACAGTGTGGATGTGATGCAGCTGATTGACCAAGAGCTTTCCCCAGGTGAGAGCAGCGTGCGCAGCCGAGTTCGTCGCGCTTTGGAACTGACAAAGCAGCTGAGGCAGGCTGTGCTCAGAGCCGAGTCTCTTCTCACCGAATCGGATGAGAAGGTCTTCACAGAGGATCTTCTGAGTCTACAGCCACACATTGCGGAGTTGATGGAACAGCCCGTCGAAGACGAAGAGAACCCTGTCCGCAGCAAAATCAGCCCCGCTCGAGCCTGTTCCAAACTGGAGCACATGAACGCTGAGCTCCGGGAAGGACTTGGCACCATTCAGAGGGGCCTGCGGTGCGCGCTCAACCCATCTGAGCTGACCTTTGACCCAGAAACAGCTCATCCCAATCTCACTCTGTCAGAGGATTTAAAGACAGTGACGTTCAGCGCAATCAAACAGTCGTATCCCTCCTCTCCTCGGAGGTTCACCAGCTTCTTCCAGGTCCTCAGCACCCAGAGCTTCTTTGAAGGGGATCATTGCTGGGAGGTGGAGCTTGAAGGCTCTCCGTGGATCATCGGGTTTTGCTACAGCAGGGAGCTTGAGCGTAGTGGGATTCCGTCCGCTCTCGAAAGCAGCCGGAGCTCCTGGTGCCTGATGTGGTTCAACAATCTTCTGACGGCTTTTGAGCAAGGTCAAGATGTGCCCCTGAAGAGGACCACAGTATCAAGCAGGCTGGAGATCAGGCTCAGCTTCATGGCACACAGACTGAGTTTCTTTAACATCAGCCCCTCCAGTGGGAAGACTCATGTGTACACGTTCAAAGCAAACCTGACTGAACCAGTTCACTTTGCATACAGGATGATGTCTGGGCACCCCAAAGCTCGTGCCACCATCTGCCCGTAATCATTTCATGAAATATATTTAATGCTAATAAAATATTATAATAGTAACAGTAATGTAAAGAAATGTAGAGAAGGCAGATGATGGTTATGATAATATAAATAAAGAGTCTTCCTAATGGTTTCCTCATTTCTGTGGAAAAAAGTTTTTTTTCTCCAAATGCCTTTCCTGATCAGGTACATTATGTAATAATAATGCAGGACTGGTACTCTGTAAATAACATACTTGCAAATGAATAGTGCTGTAGAGAGAAAAAATACATGTACTTAATATATTCCATTTCTCGGAAAACCCTCCTCTTTAAAGGAGACGTGGTGAAACTACGTCACGCTGAGATATCGCGAGGGTTTCTGCGTTGGACCTGTGATGGAAACTTGTCTACGACAATGACATATCGCGAGATATCTGCGTTAGTCTTGTGAGTGGAAATTTGTCAACGAGACTGTTCATCACAACAATGTCCCGAAGTAGTGAGCGGATTATTGATCGACCTTTATGTGTATGACAGCGTGTGAATTCTTATTTTAGAGACACAAGGTATAGAAGTTGTGCTCGACGGTCTGAGTCGTCTGAATAGGTAAGTTGTTCATATTTCCGGGTTGACAGCGTTTAGCATCAATTCGCTTGTACGCCTGTTTTGATGCTAACATGAACCAGTCACCTTTAAGGTGTAGTGTCATTAATTGTTAAAATCCTGCGTGAGTCCACGGGTTGCTGGTCTTGTTTTTAATAACGGTTCGATGTTACGAACAACCCGGCTTTACTCGTTAGCCATCAGGCTTAGTCATAGCTTAGGCAGCGGCGTCCGCTGAACGGCGAAAGTATCGTATAACTCAGTGTGAAGACGCCATGTGTCCGGCTCGGGTTTTGTTTTGGTGCCGACGACCTCTTTAAGTCCGCCTAGAAAGCTTGCGAGGCAGATATCCCGTCATGTGTGTACGTTACTTCAATGCCATGTTTTGCTAGCCGCTGCTAGCTAGCTGTTGAGTGGGAACAAGTTCATGTTGACCGGTTTCGATTAGCGCTCCGTCCTCTGTTTATATCAGAAACAAGAGTCGGTATTAAATAGGTATTGGTGATATTTGCCTGCCAGGACACACAACAACACCCCCATGTACTTTTCATCTAGTGATTGTTGGTTATGTGTTGTTCACGTGATAATGGTGTCAACGTGTGAACTGTTTGGATCTGCTCTGTGACACCCTCATGTGTTTCCCCAGGCCCTGACACCATGCTAACCACAGTAACTGTGGTTAGGTTTGCTCAGTACAATGACAGCGTTTCACCCACACTGCTGGCGAACACATCAGCATTCCCCACCTGGCTTCCTGATACCGAGGCCAACATCAGCATGCCACACAAATGTCTCAAAGTTCTGTACGAGGACGTTGGAGAATCCAGGTAAGCAGCAGGAAAGGGAGCAATGGAATCCATGGTCTATGAAAACAGCCAACCACATCTGTCTCTGTGTCTTTGAAAGGGTGCGATTCTGGGACATTCTGCTGCTTGTGCCTAATGTGGCTTTCTTTGTATTCCTGATGTGGAAGCTGCCTTCAGCCAGAGCGAAGATTCGACTCACCTCCAGCCCAATCTTCATCACCTTCTACCTGCTGGTACAACACAAACGCCACTTAACAGACACGTAACTATTAACCTTGCCAAACGACTTCGGACACTAGTTTTGCTCTTGAGTCTTTTCTCTTCTGCCTGCATCTGTCATTTGGTTGCCATGGCAAGTTGAATACCTAAACAAGGAATATTATATCTGTTGATACCTAAAGGAAAGGGAAATCTGACCTGCAACGCCTTGTTCCTCTGTATGTTCATACGTGCTTTCTTACTTTTTTGCAATATTTTCCTTGAATCGTGCTTGGCAATAGAATAAATCATTTATTCTACCATGCATGTTTTTCTCAGGTATTCGTTGTAGCAGCGGTTGGAATTACTCGAGCCATCGTGTCCATGACTGTCAGTGCGTCGAGCGCAGCCACCATCATTGACAAAGTAAGACGGCGTGAACACAACGTTGTGAAGCAAACATAGATTTATCTGCTTGCATTTGAAATGAAAGAAAAAGCAGATGTGTGACGTGAACGTGATCCACTTGCTTCTGATTGTGACGCATTGAAACTCAATCTTTCTAAAGCATCTGTAAATATTTCTGAACAAGAAAAAAAAAATCTGTATTTGACCTTTGACCTCCCGCCACACCCTATTTCTTTCTTGAAAACAAGACATGTCACACATGAAAGAATGATGGTAATATGAGCAGATTTTCTAAACTAAATTTAAGGGTATGTCTTTGACGGAGCCCCATACAAACGTAGAGCTTCAGCGTGCGTTTGTGGAGCTTCCACGTCAAGGAGGAAGAGCATGGCTGACATTCTTCACATACCAGACAGATGGCTGTGGACACAGCGGAGGACATACCGTGACCAGGCCCGCCGCTGACACTGATGATCGTATGTATGCTCTTGTAGAAGCCGACTCTCACAATGTCTGTTGTCTCTCCAGGTGCTTTGGGAAATCACACGCTTCTTCTTGCTGGCTATCGAGCTCAGCGTGGTCATTCTGGGACTGGCTTTCGGTCAGTTTGCTGTGTGATTATTCTCTCTTAAACTCATTCCCTTGCCCACCTGTGATTGATTTCCTATGACATACTGCTTCAAATGTTCACTTTCTGCCCTCCCTCTTTGCTGTAGGTCACCTGGAGAGCAAGTCCAGTATAAAGCGTGTGCTGGCCATCACTGCTGTGCTTGCCCTGGCTTACTCCATTACACAGGTGATGATATGACGTCTGTGGGTCCGTCAGAGCTCATTGTTTATGTCCAATATCAGTGAAGACCAATCACATCGGGCTGTCGATGTCCATGTACAGAGTCTGTTTCAGAAACAGAGCTTTCCTGTTTGATAGATAGACAGATACTTTCATGATGCTGTCCTGTGTGGCGCTGGCCATCACTAGAAGCCCCTTCTCCATCTTGGCTGTGGATTTGGTGGATTAGCAGCAGAATACTTTTCCTAAATGCGACTTTGGGGGAGATTGGAAACATTTCTGTTTCTGTTTGGGCTTTGATTTATGTTTGGACAGTTGGGTTTATTTTTTTAGGTGGACTTGAACTGTGGAATTTTTGTGTTTTGTTTGCTGCCGTGATTATATTTTACAATTCAGAGGCAATTTTTATGAATTGATGAAATGTTTCACAAATACTGCGAATTATAAACTGAACGAGTTAATTTTTGTTTCTTTTAGAGGGTTAACAAGGTAGACGTCCTCATAGTCTGACTTCAAGCTGACATCATTCAGTTGGTCCACCAGTGATTCTTATTTAGTGTTGTAACTTTTTACTAAGTTTAAGGAAATTTGTACATGTCTAATGATCATGTCCAACGATATCACTGTATGTGCAAGACCTGTATCCAGTGGCTACCACTAGACACTCACATAGCCAGTGTTAGCATTGAAGCTGGTGGCAGAGCCAATGATAATAATAAATACTTTGTATATTCAGCTATTTCTTTTTCCATTATAACTATAACATCAGTGTGGAGCCCCGTTTTCACCTCTGTGTGTCAACAATGTCCTTCAGGCATCATAACATGTCATCATGTGGTTGTGAATGGGACTGATGTCGAACAGGGCACGCTGGAGATCCTCTACCCAGATAGTCACCTGTCCGCTGAGGACTTCAACATCTACGGCCATGGAGGACGTCACTTCTGGTTGGCCAGCTCTTGCTTCTTCTTCTTGGTGAGTGGGTGCGTCAGCAAAACAAGGGGGGAGGGGGGCAAATAAAATACAGCTTCATTGATGATGTTCTTTTCACAGGTGTACTCTTTGATTGTCATCCTGCCTAAAACTCCGGTGAGGGAGAGGATATCTCTGCCATGTACGTTTGAAAACGGAGCAGCCGTAGTACCATTTTTGAATATGTTATTACCACTGCGTGTCATTTCACCTTTGCTTTTTTGCCTCTCGTGTGCAGCGAAGAGGAGTTTCTATGTGTATGCTGCCATCTTGTCTTTACTGAACCTGGTCCAGGGCCTGGGCAGTGCTCTGCTCTGTGCTGGAATTATAGAGGGACTCTGGTCAGTACAACTCTCATCTCAAGAGTGTCTAAGCCTGGATTTCCACCGGCTGCGTGTGCGTTCCGTTGCGTCTCCGATCCGTCTTTGCTCCGTCAGCGCGCTCTATCAATCCCCACCGGATGCGTTTCACCTGCGTCGCAGCTCCGGTCCGTCAGTCACGTGACCGACAAGTTCCCGCGGTGACAACACGTATAATCGCGCGAAACTACATGTATGTGTGATAAATCCAGGAAGAAACACAAGTGTGTCCAGGTGGAGAAGCAGACGAGAGTCTGACTTGCTTGTGTTTGACTTTTTTTCCGGTGTTTTGTGGTTTTACCATGGACAAGTACTTCTTCTTCTTCTCCTTTCGGCTTTGTCCCTCTTCAGGGGTTGCCACAGTGAATCATCAATTTCCATCTTTCCCTGTTCTCTGTATCCTCTACTCTGACTCCAACTACCTCCATGTCCTCCCTCACTGCATCTATAAACCTCCTCTTTGACCTTCCTCTCTGTCTCCTACCTGGTAACTCCATCTCTAACATTCTCCTACCAATGTATCCACTACATCCACCACTGTTCTCCTAACCTTCCTGTCTATGTTGTCCCTCTGATGACCTCAGTCCTAATCCTGTCCATGGACAAGTACTTGTTATTAAATAAATACTCTTAAGAAATGTACTGTGTTGAAAGTACTGATGTAATAGTGTGAAATACGATCTGGCGTCAACGTTGAGCGTTATATTCTGAAAAGTAGTCGGATGTTTTATTTTGTTTGTGTGTTGCCCCGCTCAATGGATTTTGTGCCAGATTTATGCGTCTCAGCTCCGGCATCTGTCATAAATAGAACCTCTGTGTATCTTCGACGCAGCGCTCCAGACTGACGGAGCTGAGACGCAACGCAATGCAACGCAGTCGGTGGAAATTGGGGGTTACAGCCACTTGAATGTTTTTTATGTCAATAAAGGTGACTGACTGAGTGCTTTGGAGTCAGAGCAGCTGTTTGGGTCTTTAGACAAATCTCTGTTAGAAGTGGTGTTGACTGGATGAGTAAATAAGAACCATGACTGACGGTGTGGGCGGGTACGTTTGCAGCACTTTTATAATAATCTCTCTACGGAAGAGTAGTAGGGCCATGAAGGAGAGGAATATTTATGAGGAGGAAGATTTTTTTTTTCATTGTGCACTTTGAGAAAAAAAGTAAATTTTGAGAATAAAGTTTAACTTTCGAGAAAAAAAGGACCCTTAACGTTACAGTCCAAGGTTGTATTTAGTTACGGCTGCTGCGTGCATGGCTGTCAGTCGCTCTCACTGACACGAAATTGCATTTCAACTTTATTCTGAAAATTTGGGCTTTATTCTCGAAATTTCGACTTTTTTCTCAATGTGCACAGTGGGAAAAATATTTTTTTCTCCTACATGGCTGTAATACTCTTCCGTATCTTTGTGATGCTCTTTGTGTCTGTGAATGTCTCAGTCCTCTCATGACCCTTTTCCACTACACAGTTCCAGCACAGCTCACATCAGCTCTACCTGGCTCTTTCCTCTGGGGGAGCGAACGTGGTACTTGGTTCCTCCTCAAAGAAGTTCCAAGCGAGCTGAGCTGATACTAAAATATGACAAACACAAATTACCGATGACTGACTTGTCACTAGCGGAGCGGAGCGGAGTTTAGTCTGTGACCCTGTCCTGCTCCGTCTCTCTTCTCTTTGTCCGTGACAGAAATCCACAGTTTGAGCAGCAGGTCCTTCATCTCCTCCCTGTCCTACATCGTTTGTGTGTTTCACGCAGCTGTTGCTGTGATGTCAGCACTGCCATCGAGGAGATGGGGAATGAACTCGAGCCGGGTAGAGCTGCAGCTGTACAGTGGAAAAGTAGCATAGGTAGATGTCTATCACTGACTCGCAGGGGACCTTAGAGCTGAAGATGTTCTTTGCAAGCTAGCAAGTCCAGATGTCTACGATTTAACCCAGCAAGTAATGGCCCTTATTTGGCTGATGCTAATGTATGTGTTCCTTGTTTTTGTTGTTATGAATCAGCTGTGTGGACGTGACCACCTTCCTCTACTTTTCCACCTTCGCTCCACTCATATACGTCACATTCCTCAAAGGCTTTTTTGGGTATGTAAGAAGGGAATAATCCAAACAAAAGGAAGTTTATGAAGAAGACCCAATGTAACCCCTTCCTTGTCCCTTTGTTTCTTCTCCTGTGCAGTTCAGAACCCAAGATCCTTTTCTCGTACAAGTCACAGGTGGATGAGCCTGACGAAAGCGACGTCCATCTTCCTCCGACTGTTGCTACGACTCTGGGCCGTAAGGAGCTGACCGACCAGGGTCTGTACTACTCCTCCACCCAGTTTGACGGGTCTGGACCAGGCAGCGTGGGTGTGACTGGGGCATACCTAGATGACGTCGTCTCTGGACCCTACGGATCCAGCAGCATCAACAGCATCGAGGCTGATCGTTGGAGGCCTGTCAATGCTTAAATCCTCCTTGTAAAGCAGGAGTGAGATGCACTTGAACATGTGTTAACAGCATGGGCAGGATCTGAGATGAAGGACCACACCAGTTGGACATCTGATCTTGGTCTTGGGCCAGGCCAGAAGCACAGAGGGACCTTCTTCTGTCCACTTGTCTGGAGGACTGTGAATCCAGTTGTAACACTGTTGTTGGAGTGCACTGCTGCTGTAGCGCCACACCCTGCTCCCTTTAACGTGGACGCTTGCTGACCGGCTCAGCACATCTCTTGTCTCCATTCCGCCTTTTCGTATCAGCTGGGCTTTTGTCAGCCCCATTTTAAGAGCTCCGTTCTTTTCAGTCCAACGCCTGTACAGTACATTCCCTTATACAGCCTCCAGTAACATTTCAACAGACTCCGCTATCTGCTGCCTAGTATTGACTTAACCGGCTACTCTGTTTGTACTGGATCCTGTGTCCTCTCCATTACAAGGTTAGGACTTGTGTTTGTTCTGTTGTCTTGTCAACAAGTATGAGGTTTTCGTGTGATGAGGTTCCTTGGTAAGATATTCCACGTTTCAGATCACCAAAGCTTCTCCAGGGCTCTCTGCTGAACTTGATTTTTTCCTTTTCCAGAATAATCATTCCTGCTTCATACAACATGATATAAAAAGCATGAATTCCATACAGCCTGTGCTACTGTCTCCACTTTCAGCTATAATTTTGCTGCTACATTTCTTTGGTATTTGAATGATGTTATGAATGGTGGAAATAGACATAAATTATAGGGCTCCATTTCACAGCAGTTAATGACAGTATTGATTTAATTCGATGGCATCAGAACCTTTTAAATGAGCTAGAAATGCTCAGTCAACAACTTTGAACAACACATTTGGGAAACTGTATGGCCCACAGTGTTTGTATCTTCCCCTGGAAATTCTGTGTGTTTGAGATGAAAGGTTCATAGTATTTAACCAGGTAGTATTCATACATAGAGATGACTTGTTTGCAGCAATTATTCTGCAAAGTTCCAGTTATGTTTTTTTTTTTTTTTTCCCCCATCATTGTTAAGCAACAGCCAAAGTAAAACGCACTGTTCGTCTGAGTCTTGACATATATTTTCAAAAGACAGTTTTGCTGATCTTGAAACCAAATTGCAGTTCCACGTATTGATGTGTCTGATTGTTCATACTTAGTTGCTAAGATGTTTACTTATGAAATTAATTTTCAGTTTGATTGGTGATTGTTTATGTTTTCAGGAATATTGCTGAGATGATTCTGTGGCAGACAGAATAAAACATAACTATATATGATTATCTCTTTGCTATTTTCAGCATTGAAGATAATGAAACCACTGTACATTTTTGGAAATAGATTTGGAAATTCGGATGGCCCTCAAGGTATCTATTGAAAAAAAAAACATTTTTGTACATGAATCTTATTTAATCTCACAAGAGAAATTCACTATATACATATATATGTATATATATATGTATATATATATGTATATATATGTATATATGTATATATATATGTATATATATATGTATATATATGTATATATATGTATATATATGTATATATATATATATATATATATATATATATATATATATATATATATGTATATATATATATATGTATGTGTGTGTGTGTGTGTATATATATATATATATATAATGCTTCAGTAAAGCTGTGCAAGTGTAAGGTGATATGCAGTCGCGCCAAAACTCGTATTTTGAGCAGAATAGAAAGGATAAGGCGTTCCTTTGTAATTCTATTTGAACTACATTACCCATGTCTCCTTTCGTCGCCAGAGATACACACTACAGCGTGATTGGCTCCCCTTGATTCCATTTCACCAATGAGCGTAACGAATACTGCAGCGCTACAATGACCTTTATTGGAGCGTTCTATCCACCGGTCGCTGTGGCGGCGACACAGCCGCAGTCTGACGAATGTCTGCAGTATAACACCAAACAGGGGTAATACTATTATTATTATTATTATTTTCCAGACCAGTTGGGAAGGACGCGCTGGTCAGAATGGGAGGAAATGGAAGCACGGCGAAGAAAGTGTCATTCGGACTGGACGAAGACGAGAAGGTCACAGTAATTGAAGGAGTGAAGGTAACGTTAGATATGTTTGTGAAGCTAATAACGTTGTTCATTGACACTGGCAGACAAATAACTGCTAGCTAGCATGTACAGTATACTGAATTATGTCCCGTATCCCCGATTGAACCTGGTCTCTGTCCCCCCACTACAAAATCAGCCATGACCGCGTCCGCGTCTTGGAAGTTGCGTGATGACGTATTGACGTCCAGCTGTCAGTGGAATACAATTAAAGCGTGAATTCAGCCAGGCGTTAAAACATCTTTTGTCCCCAAGTCAATAAATGTGCGAAACATGAGGAAGCTGTGACATAACAACCACACACGTACACAATATACCTTACACAAAACAGTCCAAATAGTATTTGCCAAATACATATGAAGTATTTACCAGGGTAGAGAGTGGTGTGGAGGTATGTGGTTAGTGCAAAAAATAATGTCCATAGATACCACACCATAAATACCAAAAATATGGGTACTGTCAGTATTTACAGATATGATAAATTGTAGCAGCATATTTAATGCAGCTTCCACATTGTGGGTCTCACCAGGTTGCGTTGACATTATCATTTAAATGTTGACAGAAGGATTTAATTCACTGTGTTTTCCCAACAATGACAGTAAAGTCTGTCATCCTGTGAACAGATTACACATGGTTTCTGTTAAAAAAAAGTTCAAATCTGCACAGCCTCTTTTGAAACCGAATGTTCTCGCTTTTGTTTTTAATTTTAAACCCTGCTTTCATTCTTTTGATGCTCATGATTTTAATCATTTTAATTGTTATTATTGTCTTTTACTAGTTTATTCTCAATCAAAATGTATTAAAATGCACTTATAGTGGGAAAACTGCCAAAGTTTTCTTAAACTGGAGGAAAAAATTGGCTAGTTTAAAAGCTTAATTAAGCTAATTCGGTGCATGTCCTTTAAGTGATTTTAAAGCAAATTGTTTTTGTTTTTTTTCTTCTTTCACACTTACGTGATTATTATAATTTTAATAGTCTTTTATTAGTTTAGTTTGAATGTATTTTTTTCTTTCTTTTTCTATGTAAAGCACATTGAGTTGCCACTGTGTGTGAAATGCGCTATACAAATAAAGTTGCCTTGCCTTGCCTTCTGATGTCGGTCTACTTTGAACAGCCTACTGCAGGACGAGCAGGGCTTCAACATATGGAGTCTGTTACATAAGTGGCAAAGCTTTGACTGTGGCATTCATTGGAGTGCACACCGCCACCAGAGCTCTGGATTGTATCACCAGTGCGGCCGTTGAGTGCGTGCTGCCATTATGGACAGTGAGATCCACCTGTTCCCCAATGTGCTGGACAGCACCAGGAGGACGTTCAGACAGATTCCACCAAGACTGAAACAGGAAGTTGTCATCAGACTGTACAACTCCTCACTTGGACTGTCACTCTCACCCAATGTGCTGCAACCAGACTCATTCCTCATTGTATATAAAGTGTTTGCACACCATATGTTATCGTGTTGTATCAAATTCTTGATAAAATAAAAAGGACTGTAATTTTTTACGTTTTTTAGCTAATTGTTTTTACCATATGTAATTGCTTTTTTTGCCGTTTGCTAATTTATATTGCTATTCTTGGTTGGACCTGCGGTGACAAACTAATTAATAATAATTGATTAAAATGAGCATTTCTAATTATATTAAATTACACTGCATTATGATGAAGTATTTCGGACTCTGAAAAGTTGTCAGGCCAAGCTCAAGACATAACCTGTTGCGTCGACCGATGCCTAAGACGGAGTTGCTTGAAAATGACAAATGTAAATTGTGTCACAATCTATTTCTCCGGATGTTTGTGTGTTTATTTGTGTTTCCCTCGTGTTTCCTCCTGCTCAGCTCTCAGAGGACGTGCTCCAGAGGATGCGGGACTCCCAGGGCTCCAACGACTCCAAGCCACAGCTGGATAGACACAAACCAGCACCAAGTATGTTCCTCTGCTTTCTCCACACACACACACCACACACACACACGCACACACTGATGTGCACGGTGTGATGATAAAGGACATTATCACTGCCATGGAAGAAGACAAGTGTCCTCCACAATCCTCAATGTGTCCAGTAATATTACTTGTTTAATATCAGCAGCTTATAAGTGCTGTTGCTATGAATATTTTTTTTACAGATTAACCAATTATCTTTTGTCTGTAATGACCAGAATAAATCACAGTTTAAAGTCACAACTCAGTCAGAACTGATTATAAAGTTGATCTCATTTGGTTTGCAGGTCCAAAGCCAACAGGACCATCCACAATGGAAATGGAGGAGGAAATACGTAAAAAGTGAGTTGTGTTAAATGAAAAGATCTCACCTTGTGCATTTAGTTTTCTGTAATAACGCGTCAGTGGAACCCATGTAAATATGAGCCTATGATTATGCAGGTTTTCATGCAGTGAAGGTATCACAAATGTATAATAATAGTAATAAGTAGAAAGGGCGACTTTCTATGTGGAGTCTGCATGCTCTCCCTGTGTCTGCGTTGGTTCTCTCCGGGTACTCCGGCTTCCTCCCACCTCCAAAAGCATGCTGAGGTTAATTGGTCACTCTAAATTGTCCTTAGGTGTGAGTATATGCGTGAGTAGTTGTCTGTCTTTCATGTGGCCCGGCGATGAGCTGGGGACTTGTCCAGGGTGTACCCCGCCTTTCGCCTGTTGACAGCTGGGATCGGCTCCAGCACACCCGTGACCTGTGACCGGATTAAGTGGCAGAAAATGAATGAATGAATGAATGAATAAGTAGAAAATCTCGCTGAGATATCTTGATGTGATGTTGACTTCAACATCCAGAACTCTCACACCGTTGGTAAGCATGTGGTCATCAGCATCATTATTCAGAGCTCTAGCACCACTATTATACAGTTAGACAGGCTAACACGCAGGCTAATGGGGCTGTAGCACCGTTAGCCGTTCTTACAAACGACGTGTCACACACAACTCTGGAAACACAACAGTTACAAAATGGTTATGGTTATGTTATAAAACCCATACAAAACCAATACGCAACTTCTACAAAACTTATAAATGAGCAATATACAACCAATAAACAACCATTACATAACCCAGAAATAACCATTATCCAATAAATGGCATGGCGAGGATTTCCCAAGTTTGCAGATATATAGATTATGGGGGTAGAGTGAAAAGTAGACCTGAAATTCATATGGGAAACTTTGACCTTTGACCCTTTGCTATCCGTGGGCCACAGGTTGAAAAAACACCCACGGACTAGTAGCAAACGGAAATTTAGGGGGCTTTAATAATAATAAGAAGAATAAACATTGAAGGTAACTAGCCTGGCTCCTGCTAGCAGACCCACGATGATAAGCTACTGTACGTCATGACCATCATCAACACCTTTCACCTCTCAGTTGTTTCACCACTACTCCAATTTCTTCCCAGAAATATTGTTTGTGACGCCGCTGGCCATATCTGCATCTTTGGAGGGGTGTTTCAGCAGGCGTTTGCTGGACTGAGACATGTCACAGGAATAAATCACCTTGTTTCTTCTTGTGTTGCAGCTTTGAGCGTCAGCAGGCGCTGGTCCAGGAGCAGCTGGCACGGTTTGCCCAAAAGGAGAAAGAGATGTTAGCGAGCAGCAGTCTGGATCATGTGACCCCTGCTGGGATGGTGGAGAAAGGGAAAGTCTACGAAGAGCAGGAGAAGGCTAAAATACTGGTGAGTGGTGATTCAGAGCTGTGGGAGTGGACATGCACTGTGAAGAATATTTGTTTCTTCAGTATGTTACCATATTGGGCAACAATATTCTGTATCTGGCGTCCAGTAATGCGCCTATGTTTAAATATATACGTTTACATACAAAATTCACTGTCATGCTCGGTGGACATTATTATATACTATTATATACTATTTAAAGACGATTCAATTTTAAAATAGAAATTCAAGTTGCATGTCCCAAAATAATTCTCTCTTTTATAATAAATAATGCATGAAAGGGGCAATCTGTGAAAGCTACGAAGCAATAGTCTCCCACTCCATGACTGGTCATGTTCTTCTGTGTATTCAGCTGGTGAGGATTGTTTTCCTACAAAGAGCCTTGGTATTGGTCACAGCACCCTCTGCTGTTTAGACTTGGGAATGCGCCTTGAGTCAGGCGTGTATAGGTTTCATTCAGCCTTCACTCAGTCAGTAAATGAATTGAAATGGCAGAAAGAATAAAGTAATCAAACATCAATATGGCGAAAAAAAGGGCAAATAACATTAATGCTATGCAATATATACTGGAAACAGAGCTGTAAATATATACAACTAGAGAAGAGTAGGCATATTAATCACTCCAATAAATAAAAACAAATGAATAGATGAATAATTCCTAGTGTGCGCACATGCAGAGCAGCAGATTGGCGGTCTTCCTGTGACAGCGGCGCCATGATTGAATGAATGGATATATGTATAAAATATATATACTTGTTCGAAGCACAACATACAACAAGTCAAACAGTAAAATCAGTGGGAAATGCAGTAAAGGAGCAGCAGCGAATGCAGCCTGAGAAATATTGACACTTGTGACCGATCGTCATCTGATGAGCGCTTGTGTGCGTCTTTAAGTGATGCTGCCGGCCTGCGTTTTTCATGTTGACACCTCACAGCCTGCCAGCGAATTGCCCGGTACGGGCACGTGACACGTGGAGATAAAGGACGAGTACGATGGAATCTTGACTACTAACTAAGCTCCACTGGACGCACTTGTTGACAGGAATCTGTGTCTCCAACTTAACCACCTCTGGCTTTTGTTTATGATGCTCATGTGCTGTGTAAGTGTGAACATTGTCACCAGTGTGTGTCCACGTGTTCACGTGTCCCCAGTGGAGTTTGTTTCTCCTCTGTAGGATTCACTGCACTGGGGGGGGTCAGGGTTGAGTAGACTACTGCATGTAAGAAGTTTAGGCAACACAACTTTTTTTTCCCCGACCCTCGTCATCTCATTTCCCACCTTTCCCTCTTTTCTCACCTTTCTGTTTCTCCACTCTGTTCCTTTATTCTACTCGTCCTAGACTAGAATGAAATACTTTGAGTTTGAACAGTTGATTTTCACATTTATTGAAGTTAATTATACGGTGCACGTACATACAACCTGTGCTCTTCTCTCCATTGTCTCCAGCTGGGTGAAGGTGCCGTAGGTGTGAACAGAAAGCTTGTGTGTCATCCTACCTTGTTCAGAGCCTATTTTTAGTTTGACAGTTACACCTGGAGTGAAAAAACACAACATGAGACATTCACACTCCTTTCTTTTCATTTACACCTCCTGTCTTTGCAGTCCTCCCACAACTCTGCCCCGGAGGTGTCATTCATGCTGCAAACGTAAAGCTATCGGTCTGCTCCTGCATTCGTTCAGACCTCACACACAGTAACAAGCTCTCAGGTGTCTGACGATCCAGTTTTCAACCTGCATTTGTTTGCCCGTAATATTTTAAGAAAAGAGTCTGCAGCTCCAGTTTCAAAGAAAATGTCAATGTTTGGTGAAAAGAAAAGTCTTTTCAGGGTTTTGTGGAACAAACCCCTGGAAGTTTGTTCATCCTGAAATGAGGAAACCTATGAAACTTTAAATATTATTATTATTATTATTTAATTCATTGCCATGCTGGAAATCCATAATAAAACAGGCAGCCCTCGTTACATGAATACAAGTCACTCAGTCGATTAAAGAAGAAAACAAACAAACAAACAAACAATCATACAATGTTTCCACAGAGAGGACCGGTATCTCACATCACTAACAGGAGCGCTAACCAACTGGGCATTAATGGCATTCTGACAATCATTCAGTCTGCAGATAAACTTGTCCATCAGATGTCTGAGGCCTGAAATGAGCTGACTCTTCTTCACAGAGCGATTAATAGCATCCTAATACTGTCGTTGTATGCAGCCTGAAGCGTAGGAATACTCTTAGATTTACGTCATAATGGGGCAGTATAAAGGGGGGTACAATGTGTTCTAAAGAGACACATTTTCACACCTGAACACGTGAAATTTTCTTCCAGCACCTCTTCCTGAGCATATAAGACTCCGTCTATTCATACGATAAAAACGTGGGAATGTACGGTCTTCACCCTCTTCAGAGGGTGCAGAACTTAACCATATTCATCGACATACATGAGATGGCTTCAGAGTGTTTCCAGTTACATAGCCAGTGGGACAGATCATCCATGTAGAGGCAGCAGGCAGACACATTGTGACCTCATCGAACCTGCACGCTCTGGTTAGTATATCAGTACACCAGTATTCTTGTTTGTCACGACACTTTGACTCACTTTAGGGCAGCTCAGAGGGCTTCGAAAGATTAAAAAAAAAACATCAAAGGAAAGAAAGAAAACGCAATCAAGTAAACAGACACTAACTAAAGAGAATAAAATGCATAAATAGAAGTAAATTAAAACATAAAGTCCAAACACAAAATCACAACAGAACAGATAAAACAGGAGAATAAAAGCTACATTGAAGTGGGCCCCTGTCTTTAAAATCATAAAATAATACTCTGAATCGAAGTAAAAGCTGCAGCAAATAACGTTTTGAAGTCTGATGGAAATGAACTGACAGTTTGTGCAGGGCGGTTGTTCTACAGGTGAGGAGCAGAATGACTGAAAGCTGCTTCACTTCCTGTTTTGTTTGTGGTCGACCTGAGGGGTCTGGATCCTTCATAGGCAGATACTAAGTCAAGGGTAGGTTTTGGTCCTGGACCATTCAGTGCTTTGTAGACCAACAGTCGATCCTTGGACTCACCGGAAGCCGGTGTAGTGATTCTGGTCCATGATGGTCCATTTTCCTTAAAGAACAGCTTTTTGTGTTTGACTTAGAGGCCTCTGTAACACTGATGAACACTGAGGAATTATTCCTTCTGTACAGACAGATACAGTTTGGTTTGATTTCAGAATCAGAAGTACTTTATTTATCCCAGAGGGAAATTCCTTCATCCCAGCGATGAGCTGGTGATTCAGGTGTCCAGGATTTATCCTGACGTTTGCCCATTGTCAGCTGGGATCAGCTCCAGCACAAGGACAACCTGTAACAGGAGCAAGCAGAAGATGAAGAATGAATGAATAAAGGACATAAAAAACATGAAATATAAAAATAACTGATGTGAAGGGATTTAGAGTCTGTCAGTTTGAGGGTTTGGTGTCCTTTCTGCCACAGCGTCCGCTCCACAGGGTGGAGTAATACACGTTTGATTTTGATCCCGGTAATGAAAGCACGCTGACGTTTGATCAGCGGGCGTCCAGATGGTTCACACGGAGCCAGACAGCCACTGCTTCACAGCACAAG
>CAAKHB010008433.1:5000-36140 GCA_901007665.1 Aeoliscus strigatus
GGAGAAAAAACTAATTAGATCAAAAGAGTAGAAACAACAGAAATGCCTGTGGTTATCTCTCGCTCTCATTCTCAGCATCCTCTCTTCCCTTCTTCCTGTCGTCCTCCCTGCCACACTCTCTGTCTGACTCTGTATCAGGTGGGGGAGGGAACACAGGCTGTCGACAAAGTGTTAATTCATACCCCCCCCAGAACATGTATGTACTGTATGTAATGAGCAGAGAGCGACAGTCACAGGTACATATGCTACCTACCCGAGTGTTTACGTGTCTGAGCTGTCGTGAGAAGAACAAACAACCAGCTCTATGGAAACCAGCCTGAAAAATAAACTTGGCTTCTCAAATAAATAACATAAAACCCAACCGGTCACCTACCACATTAGATAATATGTGTTTATTTTTGTTTGCGTAACCAAAAGTAAACTGACGCAATCAACATAAAAACTTGGAATAACTTGAGGTATTAAACTCTTTTGAACTCTACAGACAGGCCTCCTTAAGGACCCCCTGGGGGACCCTACTTTGAAAACCACTGATCTACATCCATAGACGCAGGGAGACACTGCAGGCATATTGAGATGTCTGCACGTGACAAAAACAAGATGTCGTCACGTTCGCGCACAAACCGGCGTGTGACACACCTTGTGATAAACAGGCAACGTCCCTTTCACACCAGTGTTTCATGACCAGGAAGACTGAATAAATAGGAAGGTGGCTCGTAGGCACAGATATGGTGCAAAGCAGTGAAATGATTATCAGCCCCCCTTTGCATATTCCAATATCATAGAGGAGTTCATGAGCAACGGCAGCTTCTCTAAGTGTTTAATGAATTAACTTTCCCACTGAAATCACTATGTCATCAAACATGCAAGTTGTGTGTTGTGTGTGTGTGTGTGTGTGTGTGTGTGTGTGTGTGTGTGGTCCCTCAAAGTTTCATTTATTGTCATTCACCGTTTACATACATAAACATTTTCCAGATGGGTAACACTCCAGACACACAGACAACACACAGCATACTCATGCAGGACTACACAAAAGTACCACAAACAAAACCACCAACATAACATGTGTACTGCACATGCAGTGGCAGCAGACACAAATACAAAGATGTATTTAGATGTAGCTTTAACATAATTCAGTGTTATCATTATTGATTTCATCATGCCATCAACAGACCATCATTTCAGAGGACTTTACATCTAACTACAAGATTTAGACATTCACCCTCACCGTTACCTGCCAGACGCACACATTCCCCCTAAACGTAGATTAACCCGACAATAAGTTGGATTGTCTCCATCAGGAGACACACACACACACGTTGCCAGACCAAAGCATGTCTGAATCAAAAATTAAGCATGCTGCCACATCTGGCGGTGTTTGTAGGAAGAAGAACAACAGTAGGAACACTGAAATCTGCCCTGTCCGTTTGGTGGAATGCAGCACACAGAGCACTGGGTTGGCCCATCCACATAAACTAGTGGATTGTTTGGTGATAAATGTGTTGTAACGTAGAGGATTCTAGCATATGGTGTTGTGAAAGTATGTTGCTTTCAAGGCTCACAGGTCTGTGAATGATCACATAAATCCAGATGATAGAACATTTTAAAACTGGCAATAAAAAGAACATAATCACCTTTTAAATATTAATGCACATGATAAAAAAATAAGCACCCACACCTGAAGTAGAGTCTTCTTTTATGTATCACGAACATTTGTGTCAACTCTTTTTGTGTAGGTGTGTAATTTAAATTTTATGAAAGAAATATCTGCACCTGAAGAAACGTACCACAAGTACTCACCTGAAGGATTAGTCCTATTTTGTTAGCAAACAAGGACATTTGAGTGGGCGTGAAGGTGGTATTTCATGTTGTAGATGGAGCAGATGAAAACAAAGACGTTACCTGATTTTATTTGTGACCTCTATGGCTGCAGGGAGATGTTCATTTAGTGAATTGGTTCTCTTCAGGTCAAACAGATGATAAAGCAGGATGGTTTTGGAGCTCACTACATCACGATTGACGACTGATCCGTCAACACTGACTGCCACATCCTGACTTTCTTTGTTTTTGTTCATATTCAAACTGGGAAAAAACGTATTTGATTTTTTTTTTTTTTGTTCTTTCTTTGGTTAGCATGGTTAGCGCCAAAGTGAACACCACAAACGTGGTGCTTGGAGCACAGAGGGCGACCGACTCCACCCACACACTGATGAAACTGTGCAGCTAAATTGCGTGAAAAATGACTTCAGGGCATGTGACAGCAATGTAACGAATGAATGAAAGTATGGAAACACTGAATACAAGGCGTCAGCAAAAAAACTGTTTTTACTGTTTTTCCATCACTTAGGTTCCACTTCAGTGAGAAAAAGTACAACTGTTTATTTGTTGTCAATGGGAATGTTGTTACGGTGTAGTTGTAACACCACAATGCGGCGCTTATCAACTAAGATTTAGTGCCTTAATTTTTTTCATGGGTGACACAGTGGTGCGGTGGTTAGCACCATTGCCTCATAGCAAGAAGGTCCCTGGTTCGCTTCCTAACCTGAGATCTTTCTATGTGGAGTCTGCATGCTCTCCCTGTGTCTGCGTGGGTTCACTCTGGGTACTCCGGCTTCCTCCCACCTCCAAAAGCATGCTGAGGTTAATTGGTCACTCTAAATTGTCCTTAGGTGTGAGTGTGTGTCCAGGATCCAGACTTGTCCAGGGTGTACCCCGCCGTTCGTCCCTTGACAGCACACCCGTGACCTGTAACCGGATTAAGTGGCAGAAAATGAATGAATGATTTTTTTTCATCTGCTAAGTTGTGATTAAACTGGAACACAAACAGCCGAAATCATTGCCAGTTACGACCTCAGCCATCCGATACAACTGGAATTCCAGCAGAAGCCTACAAACTACTAGGAGGTTTCTCCGAGGCCACGCCCACAATAATAATGTTGATTGTTGTTTGAACTTTATATATGTTATGAGGGTTACGTGCACTAGGTATTTTAGCTAGCGACCGTAGTGCAGCTAGCTTTTGTAACGTTAGCCAGCTAGCTAGCTAGATGTAGTAGCTTTGCACATTTCCCGAAAACACAGGTAAACAAACAACACAGGGAAACAGTCCATCCTTGGGGTTGAATTTGCATTGTAGTACCTGTTTTTACCCGTAACATACACACACACACACACACACCTTGTTCCCTCATTGCTTCTTTCTTTCATGCTCTTCATTTCCAGTTTCCTTTCTTTCCCTCCCACCTTTCCTTTCCATTACCATTACCTCTTTTCTTCCTTCATATTTCTGTCTTATTTGTCCTCATCACTGTACCACTCAACCTTCTCCCCTCTCACCTCTTCTTTGCTCCTTTCTCTCGCAGCCAGCAGATTTGGATACGTGGGTAAGCAACACTACCCCTTCCTCCCCTCCTCCTCCTTTTCCCTCCCTCTCTTTCTCTCTACCTTCTTCCTCTCTCACTCACTCTTCCCTATTGAAATGTCATGTTGTGATTGTGCATTAAAGCGAAGCTTTGAGTATGCTTCCGCCACCTTTCCACACAACAACACTTGGGGAGGTGTTCAGCTAGAAAATTACACATCATCTGCGCTGCTGGCAGAGGTGATTTTACACACAAATACACTCGCACACAGCCCTCGAGCATCAAACAGCTGCTGTCGAAAGAAAAAGTGCAGTGAGCACAGTATAGGGATTTGAAGATGTGCTCTTTGGAGGACGTATGCCTGTTAAGTTGGATAAGATTGGATTACAACAAAATCTAAGAGTCGGTGTGCTTGTATCTGGTGGTGGGCGATAGGATAGGATGGTATATAAACCATGTATGTGTCCAAACACTTGATTTGGTCAAGTTATTCCTACCTACCTTGCCATGCAGTTTGTTATTCAGAGCATTTCTGTCTCTTGTTTTCACTGTCGGGTATGTTTGCCCATACGTGGTTTGGGCAAACAGAACATGGGGAGTTGATGTACGTATGGAAGAGCCAGGGGAGACCTACACCAAGGTTAAATGCAGGCTTTTGCTCTGCCCCAAAATATAATCCCCCTGACTTCTTAAGTGAAAATATGTGTTGTTGTTGCACAAGCTGCATTAAGATCCTTTTTATTGTTCTTTTCAATATGGTTCCTTTTAACTACATATTTATCATATTCATCTTCATCATGTATTATATTAGTTAGTTTGGTCTTCTCTGTCTTTTTAAGCTATTCCTTTATTTTAAGAGAAAATGCATTTAGACATGCAAAGGACTACAAGTTAGAAGGACATTGAACCACACAGCATCAGAGGAGAATAAACCCATGTAATTGGACTGAAATGACTTACTGGTAAGACTTGTAGAGTAATCCTGAAACACCACAACAGTTGTGTGTGTGTCCGAGTCTTTGAAAGGAACACATGAAGACCCAAATGACAGTGGAAAGAGAGTTTATACTAAGCTACTGACGCTGATGTTTGGCAACTTCCTGTCAGCTGCTCGGAAAACAACAAGGATACTGACTCAGACAGCAACTGGAGCGCACTGCATCTCTGTCTTATCTTTTTCTTCTTTGCGATTGCTACTGCATAAGCAGCTATTAAAATTGCCGTCTGCATGTCCTTTACAGGCTCAGAATGGAGCTGAACTTTGTTTTCTTTCCATCTTGCTCTGCTTGCATGCTGCTATGCCCTGGCCCGAACTCTGGCCAGCCAGTCTGCCATCTGCTGGTCAAAGCTGAGCTCAGCGGGCAGCTCCAAAGCTTTTCACCTTCGCCAGGCCCGCTGACACTCTGCCAGTCACATTCCACCTGAGTAGTTTTGTAAGTTGTGTTATGTTAGAGGGAATCTCTTCATACCTGTTTCTGTGTTTCTGTGGAGGCCGACAATGCTCATCCAGAATATCATTTTTTTGATGTTATGAATTGTGAACGCTCCTGCAGAAACGGTATGTTTGGTATAATGTGAAGGCATCGTTTTAAAAGTGGTGTTAACACATGAGGTGATTCTAGTGTAACTCAGCTGCAGTAGTTCTACATCTGCTTTATGATGACTTTTGTCATTATAACATCAGCATCAGCGGTATTTGTGTCATAAATTGTCAGATGTTAAAGAAAACTCTGTTTGGTATTTGCAATAAAGTCTTTATTTGTTTCCCCTTTTAGGCCAGACAGCTGGAGAGGAAAGAAAAAGAACTGGCCAGCATTTCCAGCTTCTATAAAGATCAGCTAGAGATCCTGGAGAAGAAGGTAAAGACCTTTTTCTTTCTTTCAGACAGGAACAGCTATAACTCATCTGATGAACGAGCAGCAGTCAGTGTAAACACTATTTATTATTAGTAGTAGTAGTATTTAGTAGTATTTTTCATTCTCTGTTTATGTCGATTGCACCTGCGCACCAGGACAAGTTTTCCTGTACTTTTTGATTCTGACCTCCTTCCTACAGCAGTGTCCAGAGAATGTCATGATAAAAAGAATACGTATGTTTTGTTTCTCATGAAAATGGAAATGTCCAATAGACACGACAGTGTGAGACTGAAATGCACAAATGAAAGGTGAGATTTTGTTGTTTGAATTTTTCTGTTCGATATAAATGTTACACACATACAGTATTTACCTGTTATTGAAAGGAAAGAAAGCAATTTTAACTCAGGAATTTGACTTGACAAAATAATCATTAATAAACTGATATTTTTGTCTGTTCTGTTTATGACAGAACAGAAACAAAACATTTTCTGTAAACACTCACTTACATTTCCCGTCTTATAAACAGTAGTTTTGATTCACATTCATCCATGTCCAGGAAGATGAAATGTCAGATGCTTTTATGGAAATAAATGGATGAGACGTTAACACGAGCGTCCGCATTCAACTGCCCGATCGCATTTGTCACATCGGTCACATGGGTGATTTTCCTTAACGACAGTGGAGTGACTCTGTACTCGTGTTGTTGATAACTGATTTGATTAGACCGCTGCTGAACCAATCAATACATTGCTGAGTCTGATGGATCACTATTGTCCAGTATTCTCAGTGTTTCATCACTCCATCAGTTGTCCTCCCAGAGCAGACATTGTTGCTCTGATGTTTAATGGAGATCAGCCTGGTAGGGACAAAATCTGGCTGAGACGCAAGAGGCGCTCCGCTTTCCTGGACACACCAAACCCACGTACCACTGTCACAAACGTACAAGAATTGAAAGTTCCCCGTGCAGATGGGAGTCATGACTCACTGTTTCTGGACCAGCACTCAGGAGATGTTTCACAGCACGCAGAGAGCGCTTTAGTCCTCTAATCAAATGTTCCGTGCTGCGCTCATCCTTCAGTCCTGTTTGCCAGCAACCCGGCAGCCGCTTAACAAAGTAGAAAAAACGGTTTGTTGGATGCTTTCAAGAAATTATGAGCCATGTTCCCTGAACCTGAACACTAATGCATTGTTGCTATTTTGTGCCCTGTAAAAGCTTCAAGCACAGAGGTTCGTAAGTGTTTCACCGAGTGAACCTGAGCAGATTTGGTCAAAGACTTTGTAAGACACAAGGCTGCAAGAAAATGCCGTGAACTTGTAGAGGATGGAGATATAATCCAGGACAGTGAGGCTATAATTACAGCGCAAATGAAAGAAATAACAAGAGGCACTTTGGGAATGCAAAGATGGAGCGTAACATAACAATACCTTATTAGTGTTTACATGTCCTGTCACATGGGCAATGATAGTACATTTCCTTTGGAAAACGTGTCTTTAGTCGTGATATTGACTTTATTTCGGTCTTGTAACAACTTACATGGGATGTTTCTAAATGTTGAATGAATGTTCTCTACTGTTTCAAGTGTGTCCGTGTGGATTTCTTTCTTCTTTCTTCTTTGTTTACCCGATGCAGTCCTGACGTTGTCGCCGATGTGGGCGCGCCGCAGGCCGGCATGAGCATTTGTACTTCTGCATCTCTCCGTCTGTGCCGCTCTGCGTAGAATCTTGCCGTTATCTTTTTTATTTTTTTTTTCAGTGAGTTACATGTAACTCACCTCGCTGTACTTGAACTAACACTCAGCCAACGTGAGCGCCCGACGCCAGCGGGCGTTTATACTTCTGTGTTTGTTTTTTGTTATCAATGTTTTTCCTTGCTGACTTGAGGAAATAACAACTGATTTGTTGCTGCGGCAACTCCAATAAGAGCTGCGTCATTTTCCACTCACCATCACCAGACTCAGAATGGTCGCCTATTTTCCGATCATTGTCATGTAGTTATCCTTAACGTATGTTATCTTGTTTATAATATGTATTTCATGTTGCAACTTAGAATTTTTTTGTCTCTAATTGTATGTTTTCGACTTTAAGTATTTTACTTAAATCACCTTTTAGGGTGGGTTGCACTTTCTCTGCAAACACGGAAGAGCTGGGAAAGTCACAAATGAGCCAATCGATGTAGGGAGTCTGCGACTCGTCGTTACGTTTGTGGAAAAACTACGTTAAGTCCATCTTTTCTCCCTGAGCACACAGAGACAAACACATGTGTTGCTGTGTTCTCTCCCTGGTCCATCCTCTGTCTCCCTGCAGTATTCATTAGACACTCTTTGGGACGTGACTCGCCCTCTGGCTGGTCCAATCAGACAGACGGGGGACCTTATCTGCTCCCTGGCACTTGCCGTCTTTAGGCCTGCGAGAAAACCTTTTACATAGCCAAGTTAAATGGAAGAGCCCATGCTGAGCAGCATAGGCTGCAACGCCTGACGGAAGAGACTGATTGGCAGAAGAGTGGAAGATGCTCTACCTTTCTCCACAGTCCGCACTTTTTTTTATCACTTTTTTCACCCGTCACTTGCTTGCAGCTGACCTGCATGCGTATGCAGGGAGGGAGGAAGAGTGGGACTGAGAGGGAGAGATAAAGAAGCTATATGGACCGTGCATTAAATAGACAGTCTGCGCTAGCGTCCATCTCCCTCCCTTCAATTTCCACTCCAGCACTCCATTCATCCGCACCTCCTTTACGTTCCTCTCTACCTCTCTTCCTGCCTACATCCCCCCACCCCCTTTTCCTTTCTCTCAGATTCCATTCGAGCTGACATAAATTTGCCACTTAAAAGCCGAACTGACATCAACCGGCACAGGTCACATCCATTCATTCAAAGTAAAAAAAAAAAAAAAAAAAACGCTTACATGTCTCACAAAAAAAAATATTATCCAAGCACATTTCCAGTAACAGTTCAGCAGAGGAACATGATGACAAACTGATCCTGTTCCTCACCGTCAACCCTATTTATTTTGAATGATATTATGTATTATTTAATCCTAACGGTTGCTATGATAAATAGTGGAAATGAAGAGCATGTGAGGATGGGACCTTATCTGTCAGGTGGGAGTCTTTTGCATTCACAACAAAGAAATCAGGATAATGAGCTTGTTTGTAACCTAGCAACAGGAAGCATCTTGGGAGAAACGCCCTGAAAATGGGGTTATGGCTGTTTCCAGCTCCAAAAAATTAATCATGTTGAGCTTTGACACAGAGATTTATAGACTTATGTACAAATAAAACATGCAGGTAAGAGAGAGAATCCAATGCTAATTGGTGTGTGATCTGTCAGCGATGGGATATGCCACCACGAACACGCTAATTACCTTGCAGGTATGTGTGCGTTTGAGTGTCTGTGTGAATATGGACAAACCCCCACGGTGTCGTGTTTGCCTCAGGGATGAACGATGATGACACGCTATCTTGTTTGTCTACAGATTACAGATGCAGTGTGAGCGCAATACTGACACAAATGAGAAAAATAACTGGAGTTTGGTAAAAGTGATTGTGACTTCCCCATCCTACACACACGTCTGCAGACACCCCAGGACTAACACCCCCCCCAAAAGCGCAAATCAGCTCATCCTCCACTTCTCCTCTCCAGTTTATTTGCGGATGCTTTCCTAATCTCTTCCCAGTGCACAGGTGGAGTATATCTGTCTTCCTGTGGCAACACACCCTGTGACTCTGTAAACAAGTCTCAGTTTAAAATTCACCTCTTTTAATCCCCTCTTCCCTCCTTTGTCGGCTGCAGTCTCGGAAAAAAAAATTAATCCGCCCTCGTCCAAGCGTGGAGCGTGAAACAACCCCTCCCTCCCTCCCTCCAAATCCTGACATCAGCCCATCTCAATCCACAGCTGCTGGAGGGTGTTCAGACGAGGATCATCTGCACACAACCATTCACATACAAACACAGGTTTAGTCACACACCTGCATGTATGCAAGCTCACACACAAACACACATTCACTCATCGCACGTACGGCCTCACTAATCCCCTCCATGAGCGCCGCCGACTCCCCCAAAAACCACACTTTCCCCATTGAGGGTTATCGTTCCCCCTTTCTGTCTCTCCACATTGGGCTCTTGTTCCCACAGGGAACGACAGCGAAACGCTCCGAGTGTGTGTGCCAGTGATAGCGCTGCCACTTGGTGTCAGGAGAACTGAGCAGGGCTGTCGCTTGGGGTCTGTTCCGTCGACAGACACAAAAAACATGTTAATACACACAAACACAAACAACCGGTCCCCCGACGTTCCCACTTGATATTTCGTACCTACCAGTCCCCGCTCTTCTCACTTTGCCCACATTGCCGTGCTCCTTAGCCGAGACACACGGCAGCAGTGCGCCGTGTTTCTCATTTATTCCTCATTTATTCCTTCTGCTGCAGCATCAGGCTGCTGCAGGTCACACCCAGGTCATTGCAGTGACAACACATAGAGACAGACAACCATTGATATGAAATTCGAGGGTCACCAGTTCACCTTATATGCATGTCTTTGCACTGTGGGAGGAAGCTGGAGTACCCGAGCAAACCCAGACACCCACAGGGAGTGGACACACCCACAGGGCCCTGAGTGGAAACCAGGACACTCTTTCTCTCTCTCTCTCTCTGTGTCCTCACTGACCTCTGTTTATCCGTATTTATTTGTGTTCTAAAAATAGATGGATTGATGCGTCAATCACGTGGAGTGAATGTGACTCTTAATCTTGATTTCTTCCCCTCAAACAAGCTGTTTTAATTTAAATCATGGTACAGAGAAACCCTCCCAATGAGCACATGTGTTTGCAGAGCACCGAATTCCTCAGTGACAGATTTCTTTTCTATTTCAGTCCGGTCCATGCAGTGCACCTACCAGATGACCAGATGACTGTCTTGTAAAACTTCTCAGAGAATGATTGTTGGCGGAATTGGTGGTGGAAGTTCACTTCAGCTTTAAATAATTTTCTGCTCTCTGTGTCCTGAATGATCTGAGGGTTTAAGCCCCTATGTAGTCTTTTTTTTTTTTTTAAATCTTCACTGGTCCCAGAAGGCAACCACCAGCTTTTAAGTTTCAGCTCAGCTTTCCACTGTTGAGTGTTGAGCTCCTGACCTGAGGCTGAAGGCCAAGTTAGTAACATCTGGGTAACGTCTTATTACATATTCACAGGGAGCGATTCAAATATATTCCACTCTGCTCCAACAAGGAATGAGGCTTGGTGGCTGGGACTCAAGGGCTTAGCTGCGAAGCAAGAACGTTTCTGACACTGAGTTCTTATTTGATTCTATTGCTTTTTTAATTGTGTTTTAACCAAAAATGATACAGAATTTGAAAAACATGATATAAATGCATTCTCCAAAAAGTGTTATTGCACCTTTACATGACATTAACAGTGTCCTCACTGTATGCAGACAAATCTGTGAACAAAGTTGTTGAAGACAATTTTTTGAAATAACAAATTTTAATTTAATTACAGTAATACACATTTACTTATGACTTATTTTTCAATGTAACGAGGCCTTGAAGTCTTTTAAATAGTGGAATTTGCTCCATGTTTACCGTCGATTGTATCAATCATCGACTTATTTTTTCCTTCACAAAAATCATGTGACCATCCCTACTGATGGTTTACACCGAATAAATCTGTCTGGTACTTAAATGCTTGGTTATATATATATATATATATATATATATATATATATATAAGTTAATGTAAATATCTCAGAAATCATTTTTTTTCTCTAGTTCAATGTATTTTCTTTCAAGAACAAGGGAAAAGGATGGGAGGGCACATTATTACATTGTAGTGAATACTAGGAGATAGGATTAAGGGAAATATGCCCTTGAAATTACTTGAGTCTTCTCCAACACCAGACATTCGGATCAGGAGAAGCACGTCTGTGGATCAGTGTGAAATAATGAGATATGAAAATGACTCAGGGCACTGGAGGGGTTGAGGGCTCGGGGATTGCGGAGGAGGTTTGCGTTTGATCCCATCTCCTTCCCTGCTCAGTCACTTCAATTATATTCCTCTTCTATCAGCCCATCTGTGGAGAATACAGGGAATAATTAAGTCAATTCCCTGTCGCGGCTATTGTATTTGGTTTTGGGTTTTTTTTGTGATGATTATTGAATGTGCGTGAGAAGGTGATGAGAGGTTTTTGGGGAACTGCTGAGTGTTCCCGCAAACAAATTTAAGAGCCATGTTAGCTTTCTTTCCAACCTGCCTGTATGCTCACATACTACAGACACACATCTAGACAGATGGATGTTCTGGCAACGAGCGATAGGCCTTCCCAACAGGTGCATATCAAAACACCACTGCAACTGACTGGATCACACTACGACCAATCAGAGCAAAGAACAAGGTGACGTGATCCGAGAAACGAGTCAATGTCACAGATAGTTCTGGAGAAGAGTGGAAGAGTTTGATGAAGGGTTAGGGTTAGGGTCTTTGTTGTAGACATCCATCCATCTTTGTTGTAGACATACCCACTGTCGTCATCTCATTAAGCCCCGCCCACAGACTCTGTATATGGCTCTGAGCCTGCCTACATCGGACAGACTTGATTGGTGTTCACTCATCTTGAGCATAGTTCATAACCGCCAATCGTTCATGCCCAGAGAATCCACATTAGCTGTTGGAATGTCTGGATTTCCGGCCTCCACATGCTCACCTTATAATTAAAAACAAAAAAAACTTGGCTTGTTAGTGCTTAGTGCATCTCAGTTTGAGCAGTTCTGACAACAATGTGAGGTCTTTAGAGCTGGGACCACTGATTACTCTGGTGGACGTGTGCTGTGTATGACCTTGCCCTCAAAACACCTTGCGGTAATTGCTTTTAAAATGCCACTGTTCCTTGTATAAAGTAAAACATTATGGAGTATCAGCCGGCCATCAGCATTCAGATTTTTTAGTGGCGCTAGAAAAAAAAAAAAAAAAAAAAATCAAAGGTCGCTAATTTGAAAAATATGACATTTTACACGGTACTTCATGCAGTTTATGCTCATCATTTGAAAAGTGGTTGTCAGCGTGGGAACATTCTGTAGATGTGCAAGCTGTTAAACTGTAATCCGTGAATGTAGAAGCAGCCATAACAAAGCTGTGAAATGTCTGTGTGCAATGTGTTTCTCAACTTTCTTCTTCTCTTTCTTCTCTTGTCTCTTTGCCAGAACCTTGACAATTACAAGCAGACGGCTGAGCAGTATAACCAGGCAGCTGCCAAGGCTGAAGCTCACATCCGGTAATTACAGTTATTAAGTCCCTACAATAATATTTTACATGCATAATCAAGTATTCTTCAGTAGAGTGTTGCTCACTTCCTGCCTCCGGTGGTCAATGTCGTCGTTCAGTTCCAGTTTGGTAAAGAAAAAACCTGTAAATACACTGAATGAACATCAGTGACTAATCCAGTACAAAAGACTCAATATTTTAAGACTTTAAAAGACTCAATATTCTAATGCAAAATCAAAAGCACCTTTGGCACAGGACAGAGGCAGACCGACTTGGACACACCTGACACCTAAAAACCTGACTATATGTCTGACAGTAAAGTTGGTTTGGTGATGATGATGTGATCTCCATGGCTGTAATGTTTCCCCTCATCATTGCCAGTGGACATGTTCATTTATTACATGCATTTTCCTTCTTACAACGGCATATGGAAAAAAACAGCATAGCATGTTAGCTTTTCTGCCTGTTTGTTGGAGTTGTAGCGTAAATAAAGCCTGAAGTCAGCTTCACACCAGACAACCTTCAGGCCTGAGAAGATTTACGAAACTGGGACAGACCCAAAGATGTGTTTTCATCAAAGACATTTTTATTGCTTTTGAAGTATAGGACATGGAATACAAAATACACAACAATCCCATCTAAACCGCAACCTCTCACCCACACCCCAACCCCAAAAGTCCATCTGGAAACAAATCAAATATAAGAAATAAAAATCACATATAAACACGTGTACACAAAGTCACTTATATCTTACATAAAGACGACACTTCAGGATGGTTGTCTTCGTCATAACTATATCACAAAATTCTCACCATACATTTGAGGTAGTAGCTGACATACTAAATGGACTAAATCCATTTTTTTCCAAATGGATTAAGCACCTGACTTCTCTAATCCAATGTTCAAATGTTGGATGGAGAAGTTCTTTCCATTTAGAAAGTATAAGTGTCCTTGCCAGGGTGAACAGAGGGCAATGATTTTTACTTTTGCTTTCCTAAGTGACAGACTCTGTGGGACCACTGGACGGAATGTTTCTTCACATAATGCAGAGAAGACACCCAAAACGGATTGACAGAATCCTAATAATTTCGGACATTTTGGGGTCTGGACCTAGCTTGACGTGTATTAAATTAATTTCAAGAAGAGATAGAATGATCATAAACTTTCACATCATAGTTATTGTGACCAAAATGATCATGGTTATCATCTTTAGCATGGTATTGTTGAAATGTGGCTAAAATGTTAAAAAATCACGGAAATCATTTAACCATTTATTTGAAAAACAATTACAATAACAAGCACATTGCTACTACACTACTACTACTTTGTAAATGATGGAAAAGCTTATTGTTGTTGTTGTCTGACTGACACACACACTGACGTTCCTCTAGCATTTGTTTTTAACACTGAACGTTTTACTCTCAAAATTCAGAATTAGACGGATCTGTGATGGACATCTTGTCTCACTTGATGCGCTGTGGATTTATGCAGACAAAGCTAGCACCACGCTGGAGTGGAAAAAGGTCAAATACGCCTCTCTACTGCAATTATTGTGTGTCTGTCCCAATTCTGACGCGGCAATAACTGAGTGGCAGCACTTGTACACAGCAGAAACACATGTTGCTCTGCTGCTGTACATGTCAAAAACATGTAGTTTTACAGGAGTAGCTGTGGGTAACACTTTATTCACAAACTATAGGAAGGTTTGACAGCCAAACCATGACATTTTCCACCAATCCCTAAGTCCCTGGGTCATATAGTTGACTTTTTTTCTGCATTTTCTGCAGCCGTTGACCATCTTAAATTTCGCCCCCGCCCACTATCCCCAAGCATCCTTAAAAAATCTGAAATATATCCAGACTTCAGACTTTTTGTAGGGGGGGCACTGTCTGTATGGGCACCTTCCGCCTTGTTTTCAACATTGTAAACAGCACAAGCGCGCTTGCGCCCCTGTGTCTTGGGTGTGCTACTGCCTCTCCAGTGCGGTGCAATGAGGTTTTAAACGGTAATACTAACCGTCGGAATTTTAACATGGTTTATCATCACACCAGTAATCGTTACGTCCTTAATCTTTGGGATACTGTGATTGAGTGACAGAGCAGATAAGGAGCTTCCCACACCCGCCTCATGCTGACGTCGCAGCTCTTCTGCAAACTCAGTTGGATTCTGGTGCCGGGAACTGACTCGGTCTCAGGCGCTCAGGGGAGCGAATGAAAGAGAGAGCCTTCTCACCGTCACAAATCAGTGTGCAATCACAAATGATTTTACAGCGGCTATTGTCAAGTCAGAATAGATGGTTGACTGAAAAAACCTGCTGCTTTATTCAGGTTTTTAAAGAGATGATCAGTGATCAGAGCCCTCATTCAACTTTGCATGCAGTGTTGATGTGACATGTGACTGTGACATGAGACATTTTCATTTTGATAAATGTACTTATTTGATGAACTATATACTTCATCTTTGATGGGTGTCCAGGTCCAGTACTGTAATTATGAAGTCTGTTTCAAGTCTGCTTTGCTTTTATTGGTAGGCTCCTTCAAATAAGTAAGATCAGATACCGTCCCACATTGGGGACATGTATGTATGTATGTATGCACAGTGGCTGCAGATTTGATATACAATATTAGTTTGTATTGATATTTATTGTTATATAGTAGGAGACTGAAGCACTGAACCCGGAACGTCACTGTTGTATCTTGCTCCTTAATTCCTCTTTGACACGAGTATTTCCATCAATGTCATTTTATTTTTCTTATGATCTTATGTGCAGAAGGTTCTTTTGGCACATCTTGGCATCACATCTTTTCATCTTTGATGTCCAGTGGTATCACCCTACCATCTTTATGCACCTATGCTCCTGTTCAATTCAGTAGCACACACTCATGTCCAAACGTTTTGCCAGGACTTTCTATTTATTGTCCCACACTGTGTAGAAGAGGTTAGAAGATCAAGTCAGCTGGATTTTGCTAAAGGAAGAGCATTTTCTCCTGCACATTGTGTTCTCATTCATTTCAAATACACACACACACACACACTCTCTCTCTCGCTCTCTCTTTCCTTTATCCCCTGCTCACACACAAGGGACACATTGTATTCAGCTGGCCATGTGTTTGTCAGCGCTTCGTTGTGCTTTGGCCACTCTGTCATTTCACACAACACTGACCACCAGCTAATTATTGAATGTCCTATTTTGGTGAAACGTATTTCTTTTCTTATTGGCTCATCCTCTCATTCTATCTTGCTCGCTGTGTCCATTTGCCTGTTTTTTTCTCGCTGGCTTTGGTCACTTCTAGGTAGAATATGTGCAACACATGAATGAATGGAGTCTCATTATAACTGAATAGCCACAGTTCAGTAGCATCAACAGCTTCAATAAAACGTATCCATTATAATCACATATTCATTCTTTCTTCTTCCGCTTTTTCTGGTTACGGGTCACGGGTGTGCTGGAGCCGATCCCAGCTGTCAACGGGCGGACGGCGGGGTACACCCTGGACGAGTATAATCACATTTAATCCTGTAAAAGGAGGGTTCCTTGAGGGCTGTTGTTTAATTGGGCTGATTTTTATTTGTTTGTTATGTTTTGTTTTGTTTTGTTTTTTTTCAACAGTTCATAGATTTTGAAATGTGTCATCCTGTTTGGCGAGATCAGATAGTGCTCTTTCTGTACACTGACGTACAAGGCTCCTTCAAGACCTTGTGAGTGTCTTTTTTTTTTTTTTTTTCTTGTCATTTTCTACCTGCCACCTCAGGTATTTTATATGAGTTGATCCATGCCTCAAGGTATAAGACTACCTATATTCCCAAACATACCTTACCTAAACCACTACAACATTTAAGCTTAGCTTACCTTAAGATAACAAAAATCCATTAATCCTCTTAAAAAGTCTACAGTAAGTGTTAGCAAAGACAGAGCTGGAGTGAACCAGGAGTATGTGCCTGTCTGAGGCGAAGAAACCATTGGCATGTTTGTACTTTAAACTCATTTCATGAGGGTTTGTCTCTTCTTCAGTCCATGTAGTGTATGTGTGTGTGTATGTGTGGAGTGGGGGGTGTATTAATGAAACAGACAGGTATCTCTGTGCCACCTGAAGAAGTGGATGACTCGTTAAGTTAGAAAGCTGCAGTAGCTGCACGTACTGTGCACAGGCCTCTTTGACTGTCTTATGACTTATGTGTCTGCGCAGGATAGTTTAATTTCACTGAAGACTTCTCTGCAGTTGTTGTCGAAATGTTCTGGGTCCAATTGTTGGAGGTTAAGCCTATTTCTGTATCTTTGTTGAACTTACAACCAACCTATGCAGTAGCCTACATGACTGCCCAACACACAACAAGTGTCACTCTGATATGAGTCCCACCACTGTTTTTAGGTTTTTGGTTATAGTGTTTGTCTTTGTTTACTTCAAACAACAGTTTCTTATTGTTGCAACGCCAACAAAATTGTCAGACCTTCCCGCTCACTAATCATAAACAGGAGTGCCGCTCCAAGATCTGGGGAAGTCACATGATACAACTAGCCATCCAATCACAGTTGTTACCATGCATCTAAGGTACAGGTAGAGTTTGATGTAAGGTACAAGTAGGGGTTTATGTAGGGTACAGGTATGGTTTGATGTAAGGTATGGGTAGAGTTTGATGTAGGGTACAGGTAGGGTTTGATGTAAGGTACAAGTAGGGGTTTATGTAGGGTACAGGTAGGGTTTGATGTAAGGTACAAGTATGGTTTGATGTAAGGTACAAGTATGGTTTGATATAAGGTATGGGTAGAGTTTGATGTAGGGTACTGGTAGGGTTTGATGTAAGGTACAAGTAGGGGTTGATGTAGGGTACAAGTAGGGGTTGATGTAAGGTATGGGTAGGGTTTGATGTAGGGTATCGGTAGGGTTTGTTTGTTGTAATGTGCGGCGTAGGGTTTGTTGTCATCTACGGCGTAGGGTTTGTTTGTTGTAATGTACGGCGTAGGGTTTGTTTGTTGTAATGTACGGCGTAGGGTTTGTTGTCATCTACGGCGTAGGGTTTGTTTGTTGTAATGTACGGCGTAGGGTTTGTTGTAATGTACGGCGTAGGGTTTGTTTGTTGTCATGTACGGCGTAGGGTTTGTTTGTTGTAATGTACGGCGTAGGGTTTGTTTGTTGTCATCTACGGCGTAGGGTTTGTTTGTTGTCATCTACGGCGTAGGGTTTGTTTGTTGTCATGTACGGCGTAGGGTTTGTTTGTTGTCATGTACGGCGTAGGGTTTGTTGTCATGTACGGCGTAGGGTTTGTTTGTTGTCATGTACGGCGTAGGGTTTGTTTGTTGTCATGTACGGCGTAGGGTTTGTTTGTTGTCATGTACGGCGTAGGGTTTGACGTCAGGTAACCCATAAGCAGCATGTAGACTTGGTCCCTATGCCGACAACCCTGGTTAGCTCTTCATAGCAGTAAAGTGAACAAAAACAGAAGTTTAGAAGTGATTGATTGCATGTAAACCTGTAATTTAGTGTAGTAAAGTTACAGAAACATTAGATGCATGAATCAGAAAATTACTGCCGATTCTTTCAGTCATGTAGAATTCCTGCCCTGTATTTACCTTCTTTTAGCAACATCTGATTGACATGCTAACGGCTGCTGCTCATCCTTCTCCGTAGGGGTCTTTTAAATTCACAAACACTTGACAGCGGGTATAAATTCTACCATTTGAAATGTTGCTTTCAAATCCCAGCATTAGCACTGACCACCCTGGAAACCAAATTTATAAAACAACAAAAAAGTAAGACAAACATTCAACCAAAAACAAATCAACAAACCAGTCAAATGACATAAATATCTACTCGAACAATTGAAACAATAAGAGACTGAAAGTGAAGTCATTCAACAAGTAAAATGACAGACCTGGAATTGAAATGGTTGCTGATAAAAAAAAAAGAACAAGAAAAGGCTGGTGATGAAAGGTGATAGCGATGCAGCGATTCCGAGGAACACGTCTTACTGCTCCTAACTCGGCCGAGTCATCCAACCCATTCTCCTGATTGAAAAGTTATCAGCAATAAGATGTCACAGTCAAACACGTCCACATGTGCACCTTATCTCGTCCCTGAATGTCACCTGTTTTAATGAAACACTCCTCTTATCCCTTCCCATCTCTCGCTCCCTGTATTCTCTCAAAGGGAGTTTGGTTGGGATCAATCAGCTCGGCTATCGGTGCAAATTGTTCTCCTACGTTCATATCTGCCTTCAGCACTCCACCTGTCAGCAAAAGAAGATATAGGTGGTTCTGTCTGCTCTGCTGCTTGTACTTGTTTTTGACTGCTGTTATTCACACGACACACCGACACCTGTTTTTGTAGTGTGTAACTCACGGTGACGTAAGAGGTTTCTGCGTGATTTCTTATTGATAATGATCTGAGAGTTTTTATTTGTAAATCTAATTGCTCACAAGTTCCACTGTTTAAAATGTAATAATAGTGTAACTATTGCAATGACTTTATCAAAGTAATGTCACTAATTCCATTTGGATTCGCTTCTCTCAACTGTTTCAAATGTTGATATGTGTCAGTATTTGAACTTCCTGCAGCATCAACACTGACAGCATTAGCAGTCATTCACACACTAAAAGCATTTTATTAATCATATCGATATTTATAGACATTTTTACAGAAATACGTCCAATGTAACTACAACTGTTATCATGAACATTTACATAAAGAACTGTAATTTGATTACAGTTAATTTTTACAGTTAATTAAATTATAACGCTGTTACATGTAACATGTTACTTCCCAACACTGAGTATCAACTAAAACAAAATTGAAATGGCCACAAAAGACACACGTGTTCCAAAAACAGCAAAAACACACTTTCTACTGACAGATAATACTGCTCTACTGCCGCCATCCTGAAATCTGAACTGTCTACGACAGATTTCTTGGCTAGGAGGGTGTTCCATTTGGCAACTTCCTGTCTTCCACCGGACAGCAAATGGGATGCACTGTACGTTTGAGATGTTTTTGTGAGCTTAAGTTTGAACAGAACTGTGTCCGTCTGCAGACAGAACTTTTATGGACTAAATCTGAGCTCAGCAATGTTATGTGGTTTTGCAAGTGAGATTTCTACCATCAGAATGTGTTGGATCCTTATGGCGGTTTCATAAATGTGTTACGAAGCTCCTAACAATACAAGATGCTCACTCCATCATTCCGTTTGATCTCACCCCCAGCATCTCTTCGCTTCCCTTCCACTCAGCGTAATATTAAAAACCCAACGTATAAAGCCACAGCTGCTGCTTTGAAAGAATGTTTGTCATCACACACAAACACCAACTTGTACACACGGAGGACAGTAAAATGCCACGCCGTTACTGTCTTCTTCCTTTTCTTCTTACTGCTTAACCCCCCCTTATGTCAGGCTTTGTAACATTCTGAACCTGAGCTCCACTCATAAACAGACACTGTAGAGGTGGAACAAAAAGATAATGAGAAACTTAAATGATTTGAGCCAAATCATCCTCTCCCAACTCTGCACATATTTATGCTGAACATCATTGGAGGGGCGGTTGTGCTTCGTTTTCACCACAAACACTCGCTGTGGAACTAGCAGAGTGGCTAATAATTTCCTAATAAGAGCTCACTAGTCCAACGAGGCAGTCGCTTCAGATTAGCAGAGGCAATTTTCTGCTTCAGATTCCTTTATTAAAACATTCCTGCTATCAGAAAGTTTCTCTTGTTGAATATAAAAAAAAGAATTGGTTCTTTTTTTTTTTTTTTAATTTGAGTTTAGATTAATACCTCGGGGCTATTGTTGCTGTTATCTTCTGTTCTGAGGGAGCTGTTCCAAATGCCAACGAATTTTAACCCTTTACAGACCAAGAAACCAAATATTTCTGTAAATACATATGTATTATTATATATCTGCAGTGTTGGGAAATCAGTGAGTAAATGTAACTAGTTCCACTAGCAGTGTAACCATGCTAATGACTCTATCAAAGTAATGTAACTAATGTTATTTGATTAGTTTTCTAAATGTTGAATGAGAAGCTTCAAATGTTGACATGTGTCAGTGTTTGAACCTCCAGCAGCATCAACATTGACGACTGTCAAACTGCTTTAAAATCACTAAACACATCAATTCATATTATTAGCGTTCATTCACACAGTCACAGTCAGGGCTTCCCATGCCCAAAAGAATATTATTACATAACATAACAAATAGACCAGGTTATCATAATAGACCAGGTTATCTCCAGATGTAACTGAAGTTGGAATCATGGCTATTTCTACAAGTGACTGTAATTTCATTACCCATTTGTGTGTTCTGTAACACAATTAACACTGTAAGTACATGAATGTTTATGAATAGATTTTGCTGGAGAATGTTTTACCTTAAGCTTAGCGTATATGGTAACTTCATGGTCTATAGAGCTACTAGTAGTAGGACTACAGTGACGTAACAGAAGTATTTTTAAGTGTTCTATAAAGTAAGTGTGTGTGTGTGTTCCTAGATTTCATTGACGTTAACAAACAAAGAAATGAGTAATGACTCTGGTGTTGAAGATATAAGGGTTAAGTCAGTGTCCACATTCATTATCAACTAGTTTTCACACGCCAGGCACATCGTCCGTCTACACGTGTCTGAAACTCTTATTGACGTACCTGACCGCCTCATCACCGGAACAACTGACTGACCTAACATTCCACCAACAAGGAGTAATATTCATCTGCTGTGAGAGATGTGGAGCGATTGACTGTGGCAGAGGTAGAGTGCGCTGGTTACCATGGGTTACGGTTTGTCCATGGGAGCTGTGAGGGTTATTTGTCATTTCATATGTCACTGTCACGTCCCCTCTGTCCCTCTGTGTAGTTCTCTCTCAGGTTCACTTCTCTTTTCATGAATATTCTCTCCGCCAGTGATTTATTTAATCCTTTCACTCTGTGCTTCACTGCACACGCGAGCACAAACACACACGCGAGCACACACACACACACACACACACACAGACACACACAGAGACACACACCCCAATTCCCATACCAGCGCAGAGAAAATTCTCCCATAGTTTCTGTGTGTAGTTCATATTGTCTTGGTATGTTTGTGAGGAACTGACCTATTTAAATGTTTTTAAATCTTTTTCACACCAGCTCTTGCCTGCACCGCGGCAATACTGCTTTTCTGTTCATATTATGTTTATTTAATATGTAGTTAATGATTTTCTTGTTCTTTGTTTCATCGAGTTTTAATTATTTATTATTATTATTATTATTATTATTATTATTATTATTATTATTATTATTATTATTATTATTATTGTGTGTGGGCAGATTGGTTATATAAGGTGGTCTAAAATAAATATGCCAACATGCTCCGTGCAGACACATGTCTCCTCATCCACTTCCGGTTGATTTCTGTTGATTATCTCCCCTGTGTGACCTGACCCATTGTGTCATTTTTTTTTTTTGCCAATTTGACACAGGACTCTTTGACACCTACCGAGGTACAATTCACACTCATTTCCAAATCTTCCTCGTGCACAGAAAAAGCCTGTGAACGCCTGTGAAGAGAGTCACTCCACCTGAAAAAAAAAAACATGCTAATCAAGCCCCGGTTCATGGAACAGGCTTTGCTCGGTCACGGCGCTCAACTTGTGATTGTGAGGAGCAAAGAGCTGCTTCGCTTTTGTCTGAGACTCTCGCTGTCGATTCGCCTCATTCACATCGTTACAAGACGCTCTGAACCAAATCATAAAAATTAGACACACACTAATTAAACAGCTGAAAATGTGCCAAAGGGAGAGTTTACTGCAGAAAATAAGATGAAGTGGTCATGATAAACAAATGTTTCATGCAAGATCAAAAGCTGAATGGAGAATGCTGGTACGGTGGCAGAGCAGAGTCATCACATTCGTGTTAGTTCAGAGGTCCCCTACAACACCAACCCTGTGTTTGATATTATGATATTATTATGTATGTTTGTCACTTACAACTTACAGACCACAGTGGATTTACAAAGGTAGAAAACATTTCGTAAGTTTCTTGATGTTTATTTTATTACATTACATGTACTTACATTCCCACCTGAACTGATTCACCGTTCATGCTAAAGCGATTGATATGGGAGAGTTTGTGTACTTTCTAATGGCATTAAACTCCCTCTGGAGCAGTAATTTCCTTCAGGTTATTTCATGTTATTAATCCGTTATTTATTAAACATGATAACGATCTCTATCACACATGATTCACTTCCATCTGACCTGTTCGCTTCTGTTCTAGTGCATCGTAAGACCCCTTCTGTGTGTGTGTGTGTGTGTGTGTGTGTGTGTCACAATCCTTTCAGTTTCAAAGTTCTGTCACAACAGCAGGTAAATTACCAGACGCAACAGAGCACTCAAGGATTACGCTCATGTAGGATTAGCATTCACTACCTGTGTGTGTGTGTGTGTGTGTGTGTGTGTGTAGGTATGAAAATTACTTTTTTTTTCTGTCACATGCAATGCGGGAAAGTTTGACTTGGACTCCTAAGCTTCTTTGTCGATGCATAATTCATCTCTCCACAGACTGCACCACCTTGAAACCATCGTAGCCTTTCATCTGCAACCAAAACAAACCACAAACAGACTCAAATGTTCTTTTTTTTTTACTTTTGTTTGGTGTGTCACCCCATTTAATGACACAAACTACAAACGGTTGTACCTGCTGTTACAGGCAGGCTCAAAGAAACTTTGTATGGCTTGATGTACAACAATCACTTCCATTTTTCTACTTACTTTTTTACTTTTTGATCTTTAGTCCCCATATTTGATTGTCTTCTAGCTATCTATCTGTCTGTGGATCACAATTGTAACTACTTGTTGTTGTTGGTAGATTTCTTCACTGAACTCTCTTGATTCTTGTCTTTTTTAGTGACTGAAACATTTCCTCTGTGACAGTTGTAGTTACATTTATTTTGACAAAAGAGAACAATAAATTCCATCTGCCAACACAGTTGGTTCGTTATGGAAGGAAATAGTACTATCTACCTATTTATATGTACTTATTATATTGTGTTAAGTATAAACTATGCACAGTGATGATCAAGTTATTTTGGAAATGTAACTCATTACAAAAAAAATCACAAAAAAATCTTCCCAGTTTAAAATGTAATAGTAATGAGACTATTTCAGTGACTTTATCAAAGTAATGTAACTAATTGCATTCGTTTAGTTTTCTAAATGTATGTTCTCTCACCCATAGTTGTGAATGTGAGTGTGAATGGTTGTCTGATGAGCTGGGGACTCATCCAGGGTGTACCCTGATGTTCACCCCAACATTTTTAACACAGAGTGCTTTTTTCGGAGTGTTTCGCAGAAGGTTAAAAAAAAAACAAAAAACACAGCATTCAACCTCATACCACCACAAACAAACACTAAAAGTAAACAAACAGACTTAAAGTTGACTAAAGGGTCTTTCACTCCTTCCTTGTTTGGTCTAGACTTTCAGACTTTTCTGTTTGATCCGGACCATGAACCAGACCAAAGAACCAAAGAACCGACCAGAAGAGTTTGTCGCGGTCTGGACCAAACTGAACCACGGATGGGAATGTTGCAGTGTGAGAGCTTGGTTCGGACTCATAGACGTGAAAGCAACAGACACCTCACAGTTTTCATAGAGTACAAATGGGTTTTAAGATGATATTATAAGCTTCCACGCTTGTTCCACAGTTTAAAAAAGGGTTAAAACACCAACTTGATATGTTTTTTTATATGTATTTGTAAGAAGATTTGTTTTGCAGGACTGAATATTAAGTGCACCATTACTGTTGATAAAACGTGTCTGACAGCAGCTGTCAGGTGATTGTTACCGAGAGGCTGGAGAACCGACCAGACAACTGTTTTAATCATGTTGACCCGAGTGTCTCCTCTCTGTGTGTGTGCGTAGGCCGCTGCAGACGGCGTCTGTGTGCACTGACCTGCAGGCCAAGGTTCTCCAGTGCTACCGGGAGCATCCACAGCAGACTCTGCACTGCTCCAGCCTGGCCAAGCAGTACATGACCTGTGTCCAACAAGCCAAGAAGGTAGGGCTAAGTGTGTGGATGTGGGAGTGGGAGAGACAGAGGGAGGGAAAAAAAAACAGGTCCTCATCTGCTCCAGTGTATTGTAGATCCATCAAGTATATACACTGAAGGGCCAGAATTTAAAATAAACAGCAAACAAATTGAAAATTGAAATAAAATACATTTTCAGCAATTGAATGTGATTGGCTCACTCAAGAGGCATGTACCTGGAGCAGATGAACACAGAGAGACTTCAGAATTCAGATCAGCCTATGGAGCTTAACACTGTATCAATGACATTTAGAATAAAGATGATCATGTAGATACCTTATACATCTCAAATAGCTGAAAGGATTTTATCGCTACAATCGTTCCATCATCTTGGACAGATGAAATCTTGCTCTTGAAGACTGACCTGTGCTAATCTTCTGAAAATGGCTTGATTTTGAAGTTGACCTTTAAGAGTTCTCTCACCCAACATCTATCTTTATCCCAATAATTCTTACATTTTCAACAAATAAACTATTGAAGTGCTCCATTGAAATTCTCCTATCTAATACTATCTGTCTCTGTGCAGCCTCCACGTCATCTGCTCATTCTGAAAATGTTTAAAAAAGATATGAGTTCATGAGCTAAGTCTGCTGTAATTATCCTCTCGCAAATGGATTGGGCTAGTAATTTATAATGTCACTTTTAGCAAACAATTATGCTCTCAGGGCGTCAGGGAAACAGCAGAGTTGGATTTGAGATCTGTAGCTTAAAATGCAACGTTGTGTAGCTGTTGTATCATAAGAACAAAAGGTTTCTGTGACGAGGAATATTAAAGGGAGTTCAAGAATCGTTTGAAATGAAATGAATCAGAAACAGTTCACCAGGCTGGGAAAGAACCTCTGAGGTGACACACTGTATTATTAGGTGTAATTAGGTAATTAGGTGTAACACACTAGTTTTTGCTCAGTTGCCATCAGGAAATGTTATTGTTTAAATGAAAGATATTTGTTTTATTTGTCATTGGAACATTCTCCATCCTTCTCAGTGGTAAACACTGCCGACCTGTGAGACGGGACAGAGGCACCATGTGAAGGGAGGGTTTGACAAGGTGTCAGTGACTTCATTATTCAAAGTATAAATAAATGCATTAATGGGGAAACGAGTAAAACTCAGCAGCAGAATAACTGCATTAGAATTACTGTATTAATCCCACAAGAAGAAACCATTTCTCTGCATTTGACCCACTTATATATTATTATTAATAATAATGTACATAGTATATATACATACAGACAGGGTCTTTCCTACATGTGCTATGGGAGTGTTATTTGATAAAACCATTTTTGGGTGAAAGTAATCTGTGTTCTCTTTGTAAGAAATAACCCTGCACTCATGAATTTACAACATGAATTTATTTTCATTCTGTGCATCTGCATAAAGCCACAGTTGGTCCTGAGGTGTCTCCACTCTTCCTTAAAGGGTTTATTTCTTTTCTGCGGACAGGCTGTGTCAAACACTGGCTCATTGTTGCAATTAGGGCTTTGTATGCCTGCTTTCATTTTGAAACTGAAGGACAGCTTTTGATATTAAAAATGTTTCTGAGACGCACTCTGCTGTGAAATCGTGAAGTCAGCGCTGTTTAATCGAACTAAATAAACTGTCCGTTAATGTGTGGATGAAATAGCCGGTCAGTTTGAAAAGACATAAAAACGTTTGCACACACACACAGTGTGTTTTGTGAAGCGGGAACATGACAGCAGAGCTTTTAGCGTTGTGAAAACCTCCTGACAGCTTAAAAGCTTCGTTCTTGTTGTTGTGAGTGTGTTTTTCCTCCTTTTCTAAAATGCACATTCTTCTCTGCTCTTAAAAAAAAAAAAAGAAATTTCCCTGCAATTGATCTTTTTCTAGGTTTATACTTAATGTTTCACTCTCTTCTTAAATATTCTTTTATTGTTTCTGTGGTCAGAGGAGCTTTTTAAATGTCACAGCTATTTTTCTTATAATTATTATGTTTTCTTTTCACGCCATTGTTTAAGCATAAAAACCCTGTGTGTTTTCAGAAAAGCATCACGCTAACATCATAACCTGCCACCACTGACTTTTGACTTTCCATGGGTTCATTCATGTAAACTATATATGTGTGTGGCCATCAGTCTGCTTATCTTCTCTTTTCTGCCAGCGTGTTGATCTGAACATCACTAGAGTGTCTGTCACACCGTTTTTTCTTGAAGTTCACCCAACTCGCTATCTACAGCAGCACAGACTTCCTTATGTGTCACTCAAAACTCCTTTTATGTCCTGTGATTCATGCATTCACACACACACACACACACACACACGACACTCACCATCACCCCACTGTCCCTCTCCTGTCAGCGTCTCGGACACCACCATTGTCATGTATATGGGACCTTATGTGTGTGTGGTGTGTGTGTCGGGGATGCAGGTGAAATGTCAGCTCACCAAAGCTTTGTGCAGTTTGTCTTCGGTATGATGTCAGCAAACTATGCTGTCATGTGTCCTTCCTATGTGTTTCTATCTAGCTGTGTCTAGAATTACAGAGAGAGCACGCAGTTTGTTTGTGAGAAAGAAAGACACTCGTGAAAGACGTCACAGTGCATGAGTCAGGGTCAGCACGCCTCCACTTCCTTTCACCAAAAGTTGGATTTATACAACACACTAGTTTTTGCTCAGCTCTCAGTAAGCATCAGGAAATGTTATCGTTTAAATCATGAAAAATATTTGTTTTATTTGTCAGTATTGGAACATTCTCCATCCTTCTCAGTGGTAAACACTGCTGACCTGTGAGACAGGACAAAGACACCATGTGACGGGGGGGGGTTGACATGGTGACAGTGAATTAATCATTCAAAGTCATCACTGAAAGACCCACTTATATTATTATTAGTAGTATTATCTTAAATATATACATACAGACAGGGACTTTCCTACATGTGCTATGGGAATATAATTTGATATAACCATCTGAAAGTAATAGCGCATCTGGAGAACCCTCTGGAGATAGAGATCCCAGTCTTGTGAAGATTATTCTTACTGGGTGACCAAACACAAATAATGGGAGTGTCAAATCATGACTTTGCAGTTTTGAAGGTCGGGATGGTCACAGTAGTCCAAAATGTCCCCCGGTTATGGAAGAACCATAAGGTTTTATACACCATTTATACATCGTGGAACTGACATGGACCCTATGACGTAGTCTATGCAGACATCCTACGTCTGCCTGCGTTCAATCTCGTCGCCTTGTTTTTTTTTTCCATTCTTGAACAGAATAATAAGAATAATTGCACAAGAATTCTGAAACATTCTATGATCTATGATTTTGATGGTCAGGTTGTGACAGAGATGTCACTACTGTAAAAATTGCATCCAGACAATTCAAAACAGAGTAGTGTGAGATGTTGTGCACACACACTATCTCCGTCTTAATGCTCACACTCATGAAGGCTCGTGGAAGCAAAACTATTTTCATTCAAATAAAAATCACATGTAATCACGGCTGTAACAGGTGTAAACCTGCAGTATGTGAGGGTTCATCTGCTCACCTGGTCATCTGTTGTCTTTGAGCCGCAGTGAAACAAAAGTAGCCGTCCTGCCCTGGAGGTGTCACACTCTCCAGCACAAACCAGGAACAAAATGCAAATGTCATGGACAGAGGTGCCACCATTTCATTCCATGTACTTAACCCACTTGAAGCCTTCGGTCTCCTAAAAGCAGCATTTGTCCACACTTGAGTTTGAGTGTGTTGGCCTCTGAAACGCTCAGCTAAGTGACTCTCTTCTCGTAAAGTGATTGCTGAATGTGGGGAGCGTCGCTACAGTGTGTGAATCAGGTGTTCTTCTACATAAATGAGAGGTTGGGGGTTTAAAGACTCACTGGTAGCAGCTTCAACTAGTGATCAACCAAGGGTTTTTTCAGTGATGATGTCCAGAGGACAGGAAGGGACGAGGGTCAGTATCCATATCACACATGGTTTGTTCTGGTTTTTGGAATCCGAAAACAATAATAATAAAAGCACATGACAGTCAAAACAACGTTACCATTAGTGGCATAAATCACCATTTTCATTTTGGAATGGATCATATTGTTGGACACCAGTACGTTATTATCACAAGTTGCATTTAGAGACCTGTGACTGATAAAGAACAATATTATTAACTAATGTAACACAATGATCACATTTCACTTATAGAAACAAATACAAAACAATGTTGATGTTTTGACAATTTTATTGTGAAAACTGTCTGAAATGTTTCAGACAGTTAAATAAAAATGTAAAGGACTAATTATGAGTATGACAATTGACAATGTTTGTATCCTATAGATCATAATCCAAAGGTTTTCTGTAAACAGTCACTAATAGTTGGGGTCTTATGAACAGTAATAATCACACTGATAAAATGTCAGATGTTTTTCTCAGTTTGACCTTCAGGCTCTACGCTGATGCTACGTTAACGTCAGCTTCAGGTTTGTCATGTTAGTACTGTACCTCGTAACGACACTTCTTGCATATCACGTGTTTTGTCATGGCAGACGTTTGCTGACAGCGGACTGACTCCGGAGTGACGCCGTTAGCGTTGTTTGAGGGAATAAAAAGATTATCTTATTTAAGTTGATCTAAGATTATCTAAGTTGTAGTTAACTGAGGCTTTATGTTGTTAATAATGTAAAAGGATAGTTCATGAATTGTAAATAGTAGACTGTGATGTTATTTCACTGGACATGAACTAGCATGAGTTTGACCTAGATGGATGGATTGTGCCCCCCTGTGAGACATGTATGCATGTAAGAAAGAAACGCACCAATGGTCCGTCTTGAAACCATATCAGGTCTCAGGCCCTGAGGCCAAATGAGGCGTTGTCGGACCCTGCCCTCTAAAAAACTCCTCTGGCCACAGAGACGGGAGACAGGAAGAGAACTTGGGAGAGGAAGGAGACTTTAAGGTTAACCATGGAGTAATGAGGGTCAACGTGGGGGTTTTCAGATGTATTATGTATCAGTGGTGGTCCTCACTCCGAGTGGAGAACAATCCATCCACCGTTGTCTGCTTCTCATCTCATTCCAAGACCAAGAATGGCCTGTGTGTGTGTGTGTGTGTGTGTGTGTGTGTGTGAGAGGTTTGGAGTGAGTTGCAGGTTCTGTGTTTTCTTTTGTAATGTCACCACCATCACTTGTGTGTGTGTGTGTGTGTGTGTGTGTGTGTCCATTCGTCAAAACACTCAGACGACATTCCTCGACCAGACACCTCTAAACACCTGTTAACACAAACGTACTCATACAGATGTTGCCTGTAGCATCTTCACTCCTCCAGCCACAGCACGTCTCCATGACGACCTTTCTTCAGACCTCCTCAGTTTGTGCAGGTGAAGATACCGATTGCTTGAAAACGATGAAGGATGTGAAGAATGTGTTTCCATATGAACAGAGGAAAAATGAAATGGAATGACTCTGGAAGTGGGAATGGACAGCGCCTGTAGAAAGAGACAACAGCATGGACAGAGGATACGTGTAAAGGAGAGAGAAGTGTGCAAATGAGGAGCGTGGGGAGGATGATTGAAGGGAACGAGAGGTTGTGTCAGTGGGAGGGATGAACGAACGGTAGAAAGGAAGGAACGAAGGAAAAGGAGCTCTGCTGTCAGTCAGTGTCATGGTGGAAAGAGAAAAGGCAAAAATTAGGACGCTTAAGTAGAACGAGTAGTGTGTGTGTGTGTGTGTGTGTGTGTGTGTGTGTGTGTGTGTGTGTGTGTGTGGCTATCTGCAGTAGCAGGTGGTGAACCCCCGTGTGCCTCAGCCTGCCCACTGACTATAATCTGATAACAGAACCATTCTATTCAGCAGCAATCTGGTCGTACACACACACACACACACACACACAAACTTTTATTTTTAGACGCTCTGTAACCTCACAGAGAACTGGACACCTCTATTCATTTTCCCTTTCAGCCCTCCTACACGTCTGCTGCTAATCATGAAATATGTGTTATAATATCATATCATGTATATATACGGTATATACATAACATATACGTAATAAAGTAGTATTATTTACAGGGCACTGATTGAAATACTTTTGGGGGTAATACAAGACTTCTTGTAGAACCTTTTTCGTTTGTTTTTTTTAATGGTGAGAGTGAGTGAAGTCACTGTACGTGGTTCCTTGTCTGTTTAGAGTCAAACAACAGAAATTACATTGGTAACATACGTGTTATAATCAAAGAGATGAAAGAATACACGTGAAATTAACTAAATGCTGTACAGGTGATGTACCAGTAGCAGAAAAAGAATTCAAATGAAAATAGAAATGTACACGTCCACCTTCCTCCTCATCAGATCCCCTCAGAGACTGAGTCCAGTTTGGTTCAGCTCGGCGAGGTGGACTGAACATGTGGAAAACAACCAAACAGTTCCACCAATCACAGTCCAGACACCTGGGGGACCTGAACACTTACTCTGCGGACACACTAATTGACTGTGCGGCCGTGTCACGGAGTGTGTAATCAGTGGTTGTGTGTTTATAAAGCAGCCGAGGCTGCGGCCACTCCGTGTCTGTGTGATTGACAGTTCTGCCCGGCAACTGCCTCCGTCCCTCCCAGGAGAGGCAGAGTGCTGTTAGCGCTGAGCGGAGGAGACACTTATTGATTTTCTGCTTGTCTATTTTTTTTTT
>CAAKHB010008434.1:6290-16379 GCA_901007665.1 Aeoliscus strigatus
TATCTATCTATCTATCTATCTATCTATCTATCTATCTATCTATCTATCTATCTATCTATCTATCTATCTATCTATCTATCTATCTATCTATCTATCTATCTATCTATCTATCTATCTATCTATCTATCTGTCTGAGGGAGAGAAGCGATAAGGTGTATCTGGGGGCTGGGCTCTTTCTTTCTTTCTTTCTTTCTTGGAACAGTCTTCCAGCTGCAGTGGCAGCAGGATGAGAAGAGCATGCAACCTTCTCCAGCACATCCCAGATGTTCTCAGAACATCCAGAGAGGTGAAGTCTCTTCTTCACTCCCCTCACTCCACTGCCACTAGACATCTCCAGCAGTGCAACTTTTCTTTTTTTCTTGCCAGAATTCAGTCACCAAGAGTGTGGCCATGTGACCAGCTTCAGGTTTCATCACTTTACGTCTGTGGCTGAAGAGATGAATGAATGTGATGATGCTTTAGATTCTGTCCGAGATCTGCGGTCCTGTGCTCCTCACAGCAGATACACGCATGTCATCAAGGATCTTCGAGTCTGTCTAATTAAGTCAGCGTGCACAACACAACGTGAATCTGTTTGTTATTCGTCCTGTCTCTTACTCGTCAATGTGAAAGCATCTGTTGGTGAAACAGGTGAGAGGAGAGAGAAGCATCATTTCCAGTCCCATGGCAACGATGAATAAGCATGATTTTATGCAATAAGCTCCAAAGTACAGACTAGTAAAATCCCACTAAAACTTCCATGGCAACCACACACACACACACACACACACACACGCATGCTTGTTGCAGATGGAGCTAATCAGAGTGTGAGGGAGGGAATTTAATAGAAATTACTTGTTTCCAGAATGAACTTTTGTACCCTCACCTACAATCCCACGATACATTATGTTTATTTTACAGATACAATAGACAGAAACAGGACACCTCACTGCAGTTATTTACCCATCGATTCAACTCTTAATTTTATACCTTTTTCAAAAAAAACATCAATGACAGGTTAACTTTCCTCTATTCGCGCAACATCAACAAAGGCAAGTGTTCAATAAACCTGATGTCGTTACCAAGATTTACATTTGCTGCACAAATGATGCATGTAATGTTCTTTTTCTTCTTCTGTTATTATTATTATTATTATTATTATTGTTGTTGTTGTTTTTGTAGGATGTAGGATGTTCTCTTCTTGTCTTGTCTTCTTACACATATCTGGGTCCAGGTCTCGGTGGCAGCACAATATGAATTAAAATTGTAATCTCTTGTAATAGTGGCAAACATTGTTTATGTGCGATCTTAAAGCACTACATGTGGTCGGCAGCAGGTATAGATTTTGTTAGTAGCTATGAGAAGGTCGGAGTTACTAAAATATTGATGAATGCAGAGATTTACCTACAGTTTACAAAGAGTTTTGTTCTGCTCAAATTTCATGAATGAGACAACTGGATGTCTCTTCATGAAGGCTCTTCATGGGGCGGAGACTTATACAATTTACCATCGGATCTGAGTTTTCGGATGCGTTCATAAATCTGGAGGTTGTCGGCTTTTATGTAGAAATCAACACACAAATTTAATGTTTCATGAATGCCACCCAATGTCCCCCCACTGTTGAAGGTCTGCCAAAGGTGGAAGTTGAAGACCATCCTGACAGGTTCTTTTCCCAGAAGACCCTCACTACTCATTTGGGCCTACTCGGTCTGCATGGCATCCTCCCCTCCCATCTGATCAGGTCTGCTCCTCTCTTCACCCGAGTGTTAAAACATACGGCTGCAGGTCAGATGATAGAACTATAAAGTCAATCACTGACGTCCAGCCTAGACTGTCATGACGCCAATTGTACCCATGGACATCCTAATGTTTGAACATGGTATTAGTTATGGACAAGTTCAATAACTCAACACCCCTCGGCTTCAGATCTGAGAGAGGTTCAGATCCGAGAGGTGCATAACCTGACACGCCCTGTCGATCCCCACATGAGCGTTGTTCCCCAGTAGCACTATGGAATCTCCAGTTGGGGCACTGTCCAGCCCCTGTCCCAGGGACTCCGTAAAAGATGGAAACTCTTGTTCAGCACATAAGCACAGAAATCAGCGAGGACCTGTTCCCCGACCCAATGGCGCAGGGATGCAACCCTTTAATCCACTGGGGTAAACCCCAACATATAAGGCTGAGAGTCTGGGCACTATTAAAAAGTCCACCCCACATCTCCGCCTCCCACCAGGACCAGAACCCCTCTCCAGAACTAGGGTTCCAAGTTCACGATGCGCCCAGCGGAGGCCCGGTTACCCGGCATTCACCCTTACCTAGTCACCCTGTAGGCCGAGTACTCTTTGTTTTCAATTCTATGAAGGGTCTGCTGAACTGCACTTTGTCTGGCCTTTGTCCTGGAGAAAGCCATGGCAGACCCTAGCAGGTGCACCAGCCAGCATAGCTTCTAGGGTCACCAAGGCACTCAAATCCCACCTCCACAATAAGGTGGGTTCATGGAGGACCTGCCTCTCTTCATGGTGAAATTTGTCTCTTTGGATCGCTTGGATGAGTTTCCTCCTCAGGCTTTGTGTCGGTTTGGAAGGAAAGAGAAAGAAAGACAAGCTGGATTTAACCAACCCGACACACTGCAAAAACTCTGCTTCTTCAATGCGTCAAATGCTGATAACAGGAAGTCAAGTCAAAAAGATTTATGGAGGAATTATTCTCATTATCTGACAAATGGTTGGCTATCTGGCAGCACGTGTCCTCTCACATGTCCGTCACCGCGGCAGCTTTGCCTCCGCACTCAGTCAGTGCGTGTCGAGCAGGTGATAAGACTATGACTGTCACTCGCTCGTTCTCCTGACATGTCAAAGCACAAACATCTCAGCTGGATCCGAGGTGAAGTGTGTGACTGTTCACCACAGTTGTTTCTTTGTGTGTTTCAGTTCATCTTGTCCACTGCTCAAACCCATACTCTGGATTTTTAGCAGCTGAAATGAATTCAACCCTCACTAGTTTTCTGAAGACATTGCCTGAACTGTACATCAAGAGCTTTAGTAATGTGCTTCTCATCTGTCCTCATGATGCGAGAAAACTGGATAAAGGATAGGATAACTTCAGACCACTAAAAGCACAAACAAAACAATTTTTTACTTTTTTATTTGAGTGGAATATTTGCAAGTTCAGTGTTTAAAGATCAAAAAATGTATTGAAAATTCGAAAATGTATCCACTTTTTAAGATTTGTTTATCTTTATATCTTTGGTTATCTGCAATAGCAGTGAGAATGTGCTTTGTATTGGAGCTATGTCTGGATTCTATGTCTTATACTGTATCCAGGACTGTTAAATATACAGAGACAGTTAAAACATTTACCAAATCAAGACAATTCTCCATGAATAAATGAAAAATTTAGTGACAGTTTTTTGGTTTTATATATTTTCATTATACATTTTCATTCTTACTCATTGTGACTGGTTTGCAGTAAAGTCTGTATACAGTATGTGCAGCAGATTGGATGTTTACTATAATTCAATAAAACCATATTGGTTTTCGTCCATTTTGTTCCACTGTGTGATCAGTTGTTTATGTTATTTGCATTCATTACTGTCACTGGGTAAAAGCCTCTTAAATTGACTGAGAAGCATTTATTACAAAAAACAAATCATGAAAGACGGACTAATTCATTCTTTCACAAGTGTTTGCTCTCAGACCCTCTTTACCTTCATCAAAGCTGAATAAATATTATAATGTAATGACGTGTTCCAGTCACTTATCGTTGCAGAATGTCAAAATTTGGACTGCATAAATCAGCCACCAAATGAAAAACCCTCTCTCCTCGGTCTGACAGCAACCCTCCAAGCTCCCTCATCCATCACAGTTCATGTTAAAGGCTGCAGCTCGCTTCTGGCACAACATTTTCATCTGCTGCTACCCCCCACCTACCAACAGGCAGGTAGACGGGAAGCGCTGATGGACTTTCACACATCATGAAGCTTTTCAAAGCTTAAAATATTCAGCGTCAGGTTTAAGTCAGACACTGACATTTTCTGCACATTTCACCACAAAATCATTTCAGCCATCAGCCTTGTTTAAGGCTTTTTAAGGCACTATCCTCAAGCAAAGCTAATCGATGTGATAGGTATCCCTGGAATCATGTGTTGAATTCTTTCGTGGCCTTGCAGAATGGATTAGCTCATTGGGAATGTGTGACAGGCCACCAGAGGACACACAAATGATCTGGGATTGATTATCTGCAGAACCTAAGGACAATCCCCCGGTGAGTCTTTTGTCTTGCTAACTTTCCTGTCTCGTGTCAGTCTCAGGTGGAGTTTTTATCCCGCTCTCCTCTCCATCCAGGTCATGATTTCTTGCTAATTTGTAGGCAACTGCAAACTACATGTCCAGTTGCCTATGAATTAACCCAGCAAGTCTCATCTTTAGACAACTTTTGTCTTTACCTGAAGTAAATACAGACGTGGATTAAACCAGAAAAAGTTCACCAGCAGATTGTCAACTCTAATTTTATTTGTATGCCACCAGTCCACATCCACAGTTGTTTCCTGACACTCAGTGTAAGATGTGTAAGACATTCACATGAACAGCCCTGAGAGAAAAAGAACCCTGGAGCAGATCCAAGGCTACATGTGGATGGACGGCCTTCTGCCTCAAGCAGTTGGGGTGAAGCAGAGATGCCAAAGGAGAGAGACAGACATGTGAAGTCTATAATGGCGTGAACTGACACCTAGAATGAATTAGCAGCAGTTAATATGGTTACTGTGTGTATCAGCCTAAGTGCAGCAATTTAGTCGTTGGTTAGAAAGATGTGGCATTACCTGAAATAGCCGGGTTCCAGCTGTTATCTGGAGAAAAAAATTTACATTTTATAGTGCGTTGAGGATGATGTTTGACAAAAACGCTGGCAAACTTCAGTGATAATGTCACTGAAACAACCTACAGTATACGTTGTTTCAGTGACATTGGTCAAATAGTTTTTGTTTGATCCTGTGAGATGCAGAGGACAACAACATCTCCATGGTGATGTTTGAGCATTAGGTCCAGTCCAGAACAAAGATTCAAGGCACAGCAACTAGAAACGTGCAACTACGTTCATCAACTTGCAACAGAACATTCCAGCAACAGTCCAGTTCACACTGAGGCACAGAGTTGCGACCGCTCATTATGACCTCGTGTGTAAACTACTGTTGTTTCCACTGCAACAGGAAGAACAGCACAACAAACCCAGAGAACTCAAGTCAAGTTTCCACAACACACACTGTAGCATTTCTCTTTATGGTTTTGTTAGCATAGCATTTCAAGCTGATGTTGTGAAGACACGTTTTACGCTTCACAAGGATATGTTGGCAGTTGGCATGTTAGCATGGTTGTTAGCATGTTTGTTAGAATGTTCGTAGCTCGGTACGTCACACATGCACAGACACACCCCACCTCGCTAGCACAGTGACGGTGTGAACCATTATCGGCCATCGAAAAGGTAGAATCCAATGAAACCCCTAGTGCTGTCCAGCAGTCATCTTTGTGATCCAACATGTACGTTGGAGGTGGAGGTCATATCCTGTGACTGGTCGTTTTGCCTCAAGAAGCCTCATCTTATCACATGTACTGCATGTATGTGTCCTGCCGTCATCAGTGACATTTTAAGTATTCATTGAACAGCGTCTGGGTTAAACCAATGGTCCAAATGGTCCAAACGTTCTCCCACTCATCCCCTGCTGTCATGGTTGTCAGTTTTCTTTGTTTTGTTTTCTTCTCCCTCTTCCCTCTCTGTTCGGCAGTGGAGGTGTGGCCAGACTGATTGAGGAGCAATCAGCGCACCTGATCCTCATCATCCTCCTCATCAGTGCGCTGATTGCTCCTGCTCTTAGGCTGCACTCTGGCTCCACCCCACTGCCAGATTGTTTGTGCTCCCATGCCTTACTCTCCAGCCATTTTCTCACGCGTTTGTTGTCTTGTTCGTCGTTGTTCAAGTTTTCCCCTTTCCGCTTCTGTGCGCGCTTTCTGTTTTCGACTCTCCCGTTTTTGTGGAGCTATTTCTGTTTTCATGTTTTCTTCCTGCCCTAGTGGCTTCGTTTCCTTTCTGCGTCGTTTGTCTCCTGCCCGCTCGCCACGGTGCAGTGATTTTCTCTTTATTGGCTGATTTTGTGTTGTTGTTGTTTTTCTCTCGTTTGTTTATTACCTGCTTGTGCAATAAACTGTCTGTTTATCAGCGTATCCTTTTTCCCCATGTGAATTCTCCTGCATTTTGGATCCGCTTAAAGAACCTTGGGCTCACACCCCCCATAACACCCGCAGCGTCATGTCTTTTAATTTTTTTTTTTTAACAAATTCCATCTCAAGAATGCAGCATTCATGACCACATCAGAAATACTTTATTTATCCCCGAAGGGAAATTTGTTCTTGACAGCAGCTGCAGCCAAGAATATAAATATGATAGAAGAATGTAGAGCAATTACAAAAGTGAAGGTAAAATTTCATATATTAACTGAATAACTGTAAAACTGTATAGGTAATGTGCACATCTTAAATATAGAAATAATGGATACATACGATGATATTAAATTGTAAAAGTCTAAATGATTAAAAGTCCTAAAAGTACAAAATAATTAGATGAAAATAATTGTGACATTATGAAATTGACCATGAATTTAATAAATCTTTGCAGAAACTACTGGTACACAAGTAACTTACATTTCAGGTCGTAATAATGAAGGCTCGTCATTTTATGAAAATGCCTTGTTTTTCTTTCCCATCCCTCATGAATCACATGATTATTGGACAGATGTGTGCTGTGTGTATGATGCTCGTTGCCATAGAGACGGTGATGAGCGTGACACAGTGTGAGGTCGTTGCGAGGAAGCTGTGGTAAAATGCACATGACAGTTCTGAGTCTGAACTTATAGATTATTTATGTGACTGTCAGGTTCTTTCAACGTCACACACAGCGCCCAACTGTGTACGTGTGTGTGTACGTGTGTGTGTGTGTACGTGTGTGTGTGTGTGTGTGTGTGTGTGTGAGTGATAGACGGATCAGCAGTAAAGAACAAGTCAAAACTGACTGACAAAACTAACTTTTTTCTCGTAGGCTAATATTACATTGGATGTGTGTTGACAAGCCCTGTAGACGCGACACTCACACACACACACACACACACACACACACAGTCAGGTGTCAGTGAAAAGGTCAACTTCCTCTGTGTCACCTCTCATCCATCAGGCCTGAAGCGTTTTGCCGACTCAAACGTTCACTCTTCCTATAGCCGACACACGCTGGAGGTCTGATGTGGATTTGAACTGTAAAGTTTGCACTCCCTTACCTTCACGTGCAGCACGAATGGATTTGACATGTTATTGACTTTGTCCTACTGGAGCCATTATCAGACGGCCGCAGAGACACGTCTGTGTGTCCATATGCTCACAGGCAGAGGACAACATGCTCTTATTACTCCTTGTTCACTCGTCGCTGTGTCAGTGGTGGATTTAGCTTTGGGCGACATGTCAGGAAAAAAACGATCTGCTGGGATGAGTTTGGTTCACAGCAGGATTGTACTGTTCAGCTCAGGTCTGCTGAAACGTGATTAATTTCATATCAGTGTCCAGAGTTAGAGGAGGAGCTGGCAGCGACATTTGTTAAACTGTAAACTTTTAATTAAACTGTTCAAAGGTCACTCAACACTGCTAATGGAAATGGACGACTGCTTCATGCTTCCTGTGACAAACTCATATATGTTTGCATTAAATTGTTGATTTATTTGAGAGCCTGTTTTGTTTCCTGAAGATGTACGCCGCTGTAAGACGTACTCATAAAACTCATAAAGCCGCATCCAGCACTCAGCTCGACTCGGCTCGTCTTTCTTCATGTGTTTCCATCAGAGATGGAACCTGGTACTGATGAGGTTCCGAGGGAGCTGAGCTGATACGAACATGTGACGTCAGCAGAGTTGATTGGTCACAGAGAGAGAAGGTCGTCACGGGTAACACTATAATAAATAATAATAATACATATTATTCAAAGGCCCCTTTGATGGTACTTACGGTTGCCATGCAGATAAAGCAAAAAGTAAAAATATATGCAATACAGAACATAATGTAATGCAATAAAAGACGTAAACATGGAAATGGTTGGTGGACATTAGTCGCAACATCAACCTCAGACAGAATTTCACACAGCTGACACTGTGTTCTGTTCATGACGAACAGATCATCACCTCCACGTCTTCCACTCTATATGTTTGTGTCGCGTAGAAAACAACCCAACGTAGCACAGCCGTCACTATGGCGACCCCAACACATTTGAAGAGGTGCGAATTGGAAAACAACCTGTCCAGTACCAAAACCTGCCTGTGTGTTTTCTTGCCTTGCTTTGTATTGGGAAGTGAAGTGAGGGAAAGAAAAAAAAAACCTGCAGTTGATATTGACCATATGTATTCTGATTTCTCATCCTGCAATGAAAAGATTTACTTGAAAAAAATATGAGAAAAACCCATCTCTTTAGTCCTTAAACAACAATTTAAAACTTGGCATTAAATTCAAATATGTATAGTGAAAACTGATATCTCTGCCTAGCCTTCATAAGATTCCATATTCATCACAGTGTGTTGGTGCACAAATTGAGCTTTTTGATAACATTCTCAACCTCACTTACAAATAAATCAATAAAAACACAAATGCCAGCACACATGCGCCGACCCTCCCGCTGTGTGTCTAAATAAAAATCCACCAACCATACCGGACGTGCATCAGTGGTTGTCATGGCCACTCAGGAATATTCCTCAGGGTTGCCAAGGTAACAGCTTGGGGAACTCTTGGCCAGGCTGTCACTCGTCTGGGGAGAGCAGAGTGGATGGATCGCAGTGATGATACATATGTGTTTTTTATGTGTGTGTATATAGGATGTGTCCAAGTGACGCTGTGAAGTGTTGTAGTGAATCATTCTGAGGGAACTGATGAGACACATGAACCACAAAGATAAAGATGCTTGTGTACATATGTGTTGGGCTGAGGACACACACACACACACACACACACACACACACACACACACAAACAATAGAGACACCCAATGCAGAAAAGGAACATTGAATTGTGTGTGTGTGTGTGTGTGTGTGTGTGTGTGTGTGTGTGTGTGTGTGTGTGTGTGTATGTGTGCGCGTGCGTGTGATGAGACACAGTCGGCGTGTGCTTGTGCATGTGAGAGGGTTGAGCGACTTTCTGTTGCAGGAATTCACATCAAACCAGCTGCCACTCATACCAACATAGACGGGATGAGGGGAAGAGAAAGTAGGACCCAGTTGCCATGGTGATGCAATGAGCTTTCAGGCAAAGCATTCATCCCCTGGGTGCTGGCAACACTCCATGTTACCTGCATAGTAAACATATATGAACACAGCACACATATGTGGCAGTGGACGATGTTAATGGAATGGCTGTTGGTCCCACTGCGTAAATGTCCCATATATAAAACATGATGAGCCGGTGTCACAACGTTTACAGATGCTGCTGCGTTGTAAACAATAGAAGGCAGAATGACCCGTCACTCAGGATTCCCCCAGTAATTCATGTCTTCATGTCTTCTCCGGATTATTTCTGTCTGGTTGTTTTTTACAGATTCCACCTGAAACCAATCATCTCTGCTGCCACCGTCACTCTTCTGCTACTTGTTTGTTTTCACTCCTGTGTTCTGCTCGCCATCATTTTCATTCTCTGCTTCTTTCCCCCTTCTTTTTCGTCCTCTTTTTTTCTCTGCCCTATATTCATACACTAATCTGGTCTGGTCGGTCTTCTTGTCTGACTCCTGTAATCTTGTCAGGACAGATGGCGTGCACACACACACACACACACACACACACACACACACACACACACACACACACACACACACACACAGAGGACACACACACACACACACACACACACACACACACACACACAAACAATAGAGACACCCAATGCAGAAAAGGAACATTGAATTGTGTGTGTGTGTGTGTGTGTGTGTGTGTGTGTGTGTGTGTGTGTGTGTGTGTGTGTGTATGTGTGCGCGTGCGTGTGATGAGACACAGTCGGCGTGTGCTTGTGCATGTGAGAGGGTTGAGCGACTTTCTGTTGCAGG
>CAAKHB010008438.1:0-72023 GCA_901007665.1 Aeoliscus strigatus
TCCTCCCACTGGTCGCGTTCCTTCTGCCTCTGTCTCCGTCTAATGATTGCCTCCATTTGATCTGCGGCGTATCTGTGATCCCTCTTGTTCTTGCTTATATTATCCACTCCCCACCACACACACACACACACACACACACACACACACACACACACACACACACACACAGACACTCCACCAGCCCAGTGTTCAGCCGTTTACTCACCCCGGATGATGTCGCCGCCAGTCTCCGTCCGTCGCGTGTCCCACCGTGTGATTTAACGGGAGAGGGGGGAGCCGTGGGCGTATCCAGCGCCATCCAGCGCTGCGGTCGCGGCACGCCGCTCTCGCGATAGCGTGCCACCGCTCCTTCTCTCCTCCGGTGCCGGTCTGTGACGTAGCTCAGCACGATGCCGCCCCCTGCTGGGCGAAAGGCGAAACGAGCGCGGGGGATGATGACGTCATACCGTGGATAACCTGTGTAGCCCCACTGGTTTTAGCAAGGTTCAGGCTAACTCTCTCTCTCTCTCTCTCTCTCTCTCTCTCTCTCTCTCTCTCACACTCACTCACTCACACCTCCTCCGCCCAGCTGATGTGACCTGCTGACAGCTGCATGCAGAGAACATCTGTATAATTGCTCTGATTTGAAACCTGCCAGCTCCAGTTTACAGTCTCAGCCTGAACATCTGCGTACACACAGCAGCAGAGATGTTGTGACTTTGGCTTTGAGTGTCTCAAAGAAACATATCTATTCCCCTTTTGGATGAAGTCTGCAATGAGGGACACTGGAAACATAATGAACGAGAAAAGCCCTCTGAGAGAGCAGACCTCCTCCAATCAGCTGATTTCCACCCAATGTTATCATCCTACATTCATTTTTATCTACTCTATTAAATTTACTGATCATCAAACATGCCTTTGTCACTAGTAGACAAATAGTTTTCAAAAAACAATTGGCAACCTTGTTACACAAATCTTGACCTCTGACCTTCTTTCTTTTTGTTCTTCATTTTCTTTTTCATCTCAACAGTAAAACAAAAAAAAACAAACCTCCGTCCCTGGGTGGCCTCAAACCCCTAGCCTAACACAGATGCTGAAAATGTCCCGATAAAATCTGTTCAAAGCATTTTGAGTCATTGTGCTAACAGTCACAACAACACACAAACAAGCAGGCTAAAAACATCCCCTCCTGATAAACATTGTGTCCAACTGTCTCTATTCCACCACAACAACCTAGAAAGTGATTTTCTAAATGTAAATGTGCAACAGTGTGCGTGTAAAATCTTCATCCTCAGCACAGTTGCTGCTGTGAAAAACTCAGCACTGATGAAGGAAATGATCAGAGGCCTTTGGGAATTGTAATGTGTTTGTTTGCGGCCCCTTGGGAGTCAGGCGCACGTTATGTTTTAAGCACTTGTCTGGTTTTTAGTTAAGCTAAGTAATGATTCATCATTGCTCCTAGCGTTGGAGAGCCAATGGTTACAGCAGAGCTTTTTTTAAACACTTTTCATCGGCATCATTTGCTCAGTTGTCATGGCGATGGCCAGGTATGTTTCCAGGATGGCATCAACCGTGAAATGAAAATCAGCATCCGTTAATTTCTTGTCATTATTCATTTACTTCACTTGTAAGAATATGGCAGCAGTCACACGTTCTGTAAAGGGAACTTTATTGCATAAATACATTGTTTAAAGGGTGCAGAGTGCTTCTGTCTTTGTCTGTTCACACAGGTGTCAGAGGAGCACGCAGTAAGACTCATTGAGGGGGATGAAAGGAAAAGGAAGCACAAAGGAGACCATGGGAGATACTTTATCCTATTCCATCACGTCAGATTTACGTCATATCTATCCAGTGCATTTCCATGAAATTTCGTTTCAACTCATTTATGAGCAGAGTGAGTAATTCTAACGGCGCGTGTTGTGTTATGATCTACATCGAATGGGCTCTCGTTTACAGGTGTGGCTTCTACTGCATGAGTGTGTGTGCTACATCTTAGATATGCTTGTGTCTGTGTGTGTGTGCTCAGAGATCATCCGTCTCTCCATCAAAGGGGATGTTGTCCAGGTCCATGTGGATGTTTGAGTTGTCCTCGTTGCAGACCCAGCCGATGGGCGTGCGGTTGAAGGAGGGACGTGAGCGGATGTCGGCCTGCAGGGTAGGCATTGGCTCTGGTTCATCGGGGGCGACGTTGAGCTCTGGGAGCTCAAAGGTCAACATCTTGGAGCCCTTCTCGAAGCCACCAAATGGCAACGCTGTCCTGGGGAGGGAAGAGGCACGTCATCATTGTTCACTAGCTCTGTATGAAGGATGAACACCTTTAGCGCAAAGCGACAACACTTGTCATGTTTTTTCAGAGAACAGTCTGAACAACTCCTCTTTACCTTAGGAGGCTTTCACGACCAAAAGTCTGAACCAGTTACTCCGTTATTACCAGCAGCAGCAACATCATGACCAATAGGGAGCCTAGTTCGATTATCTCGGATTCAGTTCAATGTTCTGGACATGTGGAACCTTTATCGTCACCAGCAGGAAAGGAGAAGATGACTATGCAGTGGGACATGGCTCCGTACCGGTGGAGAAGTTTACGTCCGGTATTTCTTCTTCATGTGCAGGCCGACCATCGGAACTTCCTGTTAAATGAGGGAAAGTCTGGACTATCGATAAAAGTGGTTGGGCCATATTTGGTTCTTTGGTTCCGATCATAGTCCGGGGGAACTTTCTGTTCTGTTCTACGTCTGGATCAAACAGAAACAAACAGAAAACACGGAAGGTCTAGGCCAGACATGGTAGGTGTGAGAGCCCCCTTAAATTCAATTTTCGTTGTTGGCTGCTTATTTACTGCTTATTCAGACCCATTAGTAATTCCAAAGGACGCAGCTGCTCTGACGGGGTCTGCAACAACCATTAACAGCATTACAACGCACCGACATCCAGGCTGTAAATAAGATTTAGGTAATTACATCTGGGGCGGAACTGTTGTCTCAGTGCTAAGTATAATTACAGGTGTATACGTCTATGATCTGTATTCACCAGACAGAAGGTTTTCATCGCTGATGACCTTCTGGTTGTCATGGTGACGTGGACTCCATGGGAATAGGTTAATGTACTGATTTGTTTTACAGCATCAAGTAAGTTCCAGTAAAACTGTTTCCAGTTTCTGAATGAATCAATGAAGATGAATGAATGAGTGTTGTGAAACACGCCAGCACCTGTTGAAACTCTTGAAATGAGGAAGCTCGATGTGCGTCTGGATCGGTCCGGGCATACAAGCCCGCATGGTGGCTGTCAGCTCCTTGTTACCCTTCATAGCCCGTTCCCATGGCGATATGTAGGTGCGTATGTACTCTCTCCGCCTCCTATGCTTCTCTGCCTCCTCGTCCACTGTCTCCTGCACCTCTGAGGGACAGAAGAGGGCGGCAGATCAGAGACTCGCAAACAGAGACCGAGAGAACGCGGGTAAACTACCGTGTCCCCCAACCTTCATCCTTCGGGGTCTCAGGCTTTGGTGGAACTGGGGGAGGGCACATCAGCAGGTTCTGCTGGAAGACAAAAGAGAAAGATACCATCTGACCAGCTGACATACACACACACCCACACCCACACACACAAGTCAGTTGCTAATGAAGACACTCACCAGGTTCTGGTTGGACACAATGAACTTTTCGACTCTCTGCTGCCTCATCCTGAACATCTTGGAGCCCTTGTTCTTGAGCAGGGAGAGCTCCTCCAGCATCACGTCCTTGGGCGTCTTGATCTTAGTGCCCAGGTCGAATTCAGAGGCTTCGGGGTCCGACTCATCATCTGATGGGAAAGAAGACGGCAAAAAAGAGGCCAGTGAATATGAAATAACTGGTGTGTGTGTGTGTATGTGGGGGGGGGGTGTAAAAGTCGTTTTGTCTTTCAACAAACTTCGATACATTTTAAGACTTTCTGTTTCTTCCACCAAGCCCTAACCCCGATACGACCCTTAACCCAGATGAACCTGACCAACATCAAATTGTGTGAACTTTGACTGCCCTCTAATGGTGCTGTGGACTTGACGAACACTGACACAAGATCCTGAAATTGGGTCAATTTAATCCTTCTTGCCCCCGTTTAAAACTAACAAATGACATTTTTAGTTTAACAAAATAAATAAAAACAATAGCTGAAGCAACAAAGTATAACACAACAACCATATCAACATAAGGGTGGCAAAGACCTTCACATCTAATGCGTGACAAGAAAAACATTAACGTCTTGTTGATACTGAGTGATTTAAAGACGTTGAATTGGTTTGTGTGTGTCCATCCGTCTTCTGGTGATTTAGTATTGGAGCCTGTTGTGCGGTGTGGAGTTGTCGGGGCAACTAGGCCAAAGTAATATGAAGGTAAGGCCACGGGGGAATGTCAAAGCTGGGTAGAAATATTTATGGAGGGAAATCCAGATAACCTTCCCTCCTCCTCGCTGCGTGATGGAGAGATCTGATGGATTTTACAGCTTCACAGAGCTCCTCATAAAACACTCTTCTCATCTGGCACACACACTCCGATATCACTCATAACACCTGGAGTCCAGCCGTAAAGCAGCACACACACGCACACACACACACGTGAACACATCTATAAAACGAGGAGTTGGCATTGCAATGCTGCAGAGAGCTGTTAGCAGTACCTCATAAATCACACTCGTGCAAATGCGTGTGTGGTAAGAGAATGTATGTGTGTTGTGAGATCGTGTGTGTGCGTGAGGGAGAATAATTGAGGCTGCTGAGCAGAGTGAACTCTCCCCATGGGGATATTGATTAGGGTGTTAATTCAGAAAAATGTGAAGCTGAAGATAGTTGCTGACTGGGAGGAAAATGGACCAACTGACAGAGGGAGAGGATGGACAGAGGGAACGGTCGACACGTGGATAACATACAAGCAGACGATCAGCAGACGTAAGGCAGACGGACAGCGAGACGGACACAGCGGCAGTAATGATGATAGATGAGTGAGCATTAACTGGAGCAAAGCGAGGGATAAGCAGGATAAGCTCCTGAGTAACCAGCTGACCGAAAACAAACTGCTGCACTGTTGCTGTTGCAGACGTGACAACAGAAGGACTGTAGGAGGCTCAATGAGACATCAGCAGATTGAATGACAAGCATGTGCAGAACGTCAGGTGTAAATCTTGTATTTAGCCCTTCACAGGGTTAGAAATTTTGGAAATTCAAAATTCCAACCAAATGTTGTATGTTAAATCAACGTCAGTTACATTTCTGTATCTAGGTCCGTCCAGTTTTGGAAACATTTTCTATAAAAATCTATTCATAAGTCATTGCATGCATATAGTATATACTTAACATAAGTCTATACAGAAAAACAGATAAATTCAATTTATAGAGAGCGAGTGAGAGATTGAAATGAAAATATGGAAGTAAATATAAATATAAATGAAATATGGAAGTTGAAATTATGTAATAAAGAGTTTTGTCACTCTCTTCACTGATTGCTGTGGCTGCAAAATTGACTTGTGCACCATTTCATACATATTTTCCATTCCATTTGGCTCAGACACATTTTTTTTTTTTTAAGCATGGGATCTCCGCTACAAAATCAAAATAAAGCAAGTTTGAACATTGTCCAGTTGCACAGTAATTAGGTTTCAACAGATGGACAATCTGAGGGACGGAAATGCCAAAATAAAACACTCTCCGTCTGGTGGGTCTTTCCCACAATAGCTAAAGTCTCTGGTGCAAAGGAAGTGAGTTATTTGATAAATACAGGCAGAACAAAAGAGTTTGACAATAAGAGAAAAACCAACAATAATCTATAAATACCTTCAGCAGGTGTACAGTCATTGCAAAAACTGGTGTTAATTGCACACAGCTCCCAAAAAACACACTCGCAGGTGATGGTATTTTGTGTTGCTACTAATAGTGACAGGTTTGTGGCCGCTCTGCTATCCGATAATGACCCACAGCGCTCCTGGAGGTGCCACATACATGCGAGATATTGTATTACTGCTCGCATCTGTGTGTCTCCTTTTGAAAATTGTGGTCTTGTAACAGCACCGGCAAGGATTTACGCCCACACACTTCAATTTACACCAGCCCGAATAATCAGGTTTACTTTGAGAATGAAGTATTTCATGCTTGCAGGTGTGTGTGTGTGTGTGTGTCCTACCATCCTGGGTGATGTTGGACAGGTCAGTGATGATCCTGTTGGCCTTCTTCCTCTTGTTAGAAGGGGCAGCAGTTGGCAGAGGCATAGCTGAAGACAGAAAACGGTAACACTTTTGTCTACCACTTGGTCGTACAGACAAAGAGCAACAAAAGTTGCTCTCCACTCATGCACTGAGGATTTCATTCCGATCAGACGGTGTAAAATAATGGACATAGACAGTGTGAACACAAATTACTAAGTGAACTTGAAAACTTGAAACTAAGACCATAACCACATCAACACGAAGCCTCCTGTGGTAATAAACCACGGAGCAAAGGAAGGTTATTTCCTCATGGAGTACGATGTAGCAGCAGTGGTGTCGGCCCCCGCTGGACTCACACGGATCATCACATTCTCGTATGTACGATAGTTAGAGAAGACTTTTGCTGCAGAAATGTACGGTCACTTGCACTAAAGAGTAGATTTAGCATATTTGATGCCAGAATTTTGTGGACTTCACCAGGCAGTTCTTGTTTCTGCTGAATGACTGAGAACCTTCACAGACGCGACCATTGTGTTAGTTGCATCATCCAAACTTACCATACTTCTTATTCGTGTCTAGTCTGAGCAAGCACGAGCACGACCTCACAAATTGCTTTTATTTTTTGTTAAGCTAAGATCATTACAAACACAGGGGAAATGAATTATTAATAAACCAGCAGGGTAAATCTCTATTTAAGACAGCCTGATTGCTTTTACACTGTATAATACAACTGTTTATTTGATTTTAACCTTCAGCCTGCTTAACAGTATTTGCTCTGTCAGGCATCCAGCACAGAACAGGACAAATATAGAAACAAAGACAGTTAACTGCAGTGAAATATGATATGAAAGGTATATAAAAATGTATCAATATTACAGGTTTAAACCAATTTGTAATATGTTCATGATTTTACATTAGGTCTCAAATTCCTGTCGGCTTCAGCAGAAATCCCGTTGTGTTTCCTAATTGAGTTAAGAACACTCAGTCTAACGCGCCGTCCAGCCCCGCACGCCCTGAAGGACACTAATTCTCAGTGGCAGCTCGTGTCTCGACGCTCAGATGGCGGGGTGGGGGTGCTGCCAGTATGTTGCTGTCTATTGCACAGGTCGAAAGCAATTATGTAAGGCTGGAGGTGAGTCTCAGTACAAGAGAGAAAGCTGGAGGGCCCGTCTGCGGGGAGATGGTTAATGTAATTGCTTTTCATCCACTGTAATTGGCACTCACTTCCTAGCTTGGGATTCAGTCCTGTGTGAGCTATTTTTATGGCCCCCACGATATATAGCGTGTGTATATATATATATATATATAAGTCATCATCACACAAGTACAAGCGAACACACGCACATTCCCCCCAGATTTTCACCCTAGTAGCTTGTGATGAATGCAAGGCCATAACACAGTCCATTACAGGGGGGTTTTGGATGTTTCTGGGGAAACTGTGGTGCCGATAGCGACTACAGGAGCAGTGTGGGGTCCTGGGTACTGTTACCACCTCTGTAAGTGAAGAGACACTCCTGTCCCCCCCACAACCAGCCGGTTTTAGCTCCAAGATAAATCTCTAGGGGACAGCTGAGGAGGAAGGGCATCAGTCAGCACATTCCCAAATGCACATCCATACCCCAAGTACACGGTGCACGGAATAAAAACTCCACTGCAGAGGGCCACATTCCTTCCCGATCACAGCATTAGGTACGGAAGATAAAGATGTAGAAAGAAGATGAAGGTCATGATTCGTATTCATATTAGCAATCAAACTGATCTTTCCAGTTCCTGAAATGCTTCATTTGGGGGTGTCCTGAACTGGCTGACCTGAACTGAGGGAGAGTTCTGAATCGTTTAGCGACAGGCAGTCCGCCAACACTCAAACCATGTGAGGGAGGGATTTCCCTGTGTGACTGGGCTCTTATCATAGCAGTCTTACCTAAGACTCAGGTATCCTCAGGAAGACACAGGTCCCAGAAGAAGAGGGATATAGATTCCCAGGTGGATTTGAGTCCTGGAGCTTCTTTTGTACAGCTCACCCTCCTCTTCACCCCAGAGAGACTGAAACCTTATCAGCAGGGCAACTCCAGTGCTATGGACCGGTCCTGGAGGGTGGGGATGGGGGTGGGGTGAATCGAGTTGAGGTATAGAGGTGGGTGGGTGTGGTGGTTCAACTTCAAAAAATAGTCAAAAAAATATCAAAAAGTCATAACTGTAAAGAGTTAAAATTTACAGTTGAAATTAATTGTTCCTGGAATCATCTCGTAGTTGTAAACAGAAATGTCACTTTTTTATGTCAAATGCCAAAACAAAAAGTGTCCATTAATACCAATCCAATATCCTCCTTCTTTTCATAAGGTCTATTATAAATGAATTAGGAATCCAGTTTTATATGCATCAAGTTTCTCTTATATCAACATTTATATTTCTCTTTCTGATGCAGTTATTTTGGCACAGAACTGACACAAATTGTACACACACATTCATAGTCCAAACTGTACCAAAGTGCAGATCTTTTTTAGTGGGTTATCATTTTAGTGGGTTAGTCTCCATCAGAACCTTGACGTTTTTGATTTGTCATATTAGCATCCCATGTTTTTCATCAGTGCCATCTTTGTTTACCTTGTGATTCTCTTAAATGTCACATTTAACATTCAAAAATATTCATGGAGAAGCTGTGAGTATTCAGTTGTGACCTTGGAATGATTACAAATGTTGCATGCTAGTGGCAGAAAAAAATCCTAAAAATCAGTGCTTTAAAATGCAATGACACAATTTATGTTTTGTTTTTAACTCAAAATCTCCTGGGAAAAAAGAGCTTGCGAGAAATATGACAAACAACACTCCAGAATAGAAAATACCTTTGTTTCTCTCCTTGACATTTGTATCTCATGGCAGTTCACCTCCAAAGAAACAACCGTAAACTGAATGTTTGTTCATTATTAGAATTGAATCTGACCCGCCCCTAAACTCTGACCCCTTGACCCCAACTCTGGCTGACAGAAACACTAGTGTGAAGATGCTTCTTTGGCATTGGTGTTGTGGTTGTTGACAGAACTATAGGGCAGCACTTCCCTCCGATTTCAATCACATTGTAAAAAAACCCATCAGAATTAAGACCTTATTGGGGGGGCGAATAGCTGGAGATTAACAGCTCCAAAAATAGGTGAAATGGACTGTGTGTGTGTGTGTGTGTGTGTGTGTGTGTGTGTGTGTGTGTGTGTGTGTGTGTGCTGTGCAAAGTGAGTTGATCACAAAACACAGAGGGAGAAATGTGGAATAAATTTGAAACAATGGCCAAAACTTAAAAGAACCACTTCAACGTGGACTGAAAGTGCATTCAAAGCTTTGTCAAATCTCCACCCATTTGTGAAGGGGCTTGTTGAAGCCCACTGCTAGCACGGCAGCACCGTCGCCCAGTGGACCTGAGGAGGTCTAAAGTTAGCAGCTAAAGTTAGCGCTGTCTGTCACCTGATCCCAGTCAAGGGTCAGAGGTTAGATCCCATTCTGTAGCCATGCTTGAGTTTCACAAATCCAAGGCCATCAAGTTGCTCTGAAATGTGGGTCAGCAAGTCTGTATTTCATATGGTCTTTTACAAACTGCAAATATGTGAAGTTCTTCTAGTTAAACTGTGGTGTGAGCAGATAACAGTATTGTGTATGGAAATATACGTCTTTATGGGTGGGTTGGCCAGATCCCCTCTGTATGAGCAGCATTGGTTCATTTGTAGAAGAAGTAAACCCATAATTTGGCACGGGAGCTATTACTGGGCCCAGGATAATACTGGAGTTTGCGCCACTCATTAGTTGGTTGATCCAGACTATAAGCCACCTTCTGGGCTACAAAAGAGGAATCATTTGACCCCTGTATGTTCTGGAATAATCTGGCACGTTACTGACATTTAGCTCATGTAGGTCTGTGAGTAACAGCCAGGTCATAAACTGTAGCGGTGTAGCCTGCGACGATCCACTGTACACTGCCTCCCTGTGGTGACAGTTTAGAAGAACCTCTCCTCTCTCATGTCGTTGATCAAAAAACAGACTATACCATGAGATTTGCAGAGAACAATGTTGCTATGAGTCAGGTCAAGATCTGATAAATGAAGAGGGCTAAAAACTAAAGAAAAAGAAGAGGGGAGGTGTAGGGGCTCAGGAGTGGAAGCGGGTGTTGACGTGGGTGACACAGGAAGAAATAGAGTGACAGCTGAGGTGAGTCATGTCTATTTTTATTCAGCTGCATTTCTCTGCAGAGAAGAATCACAGCTAAACAGACATGTTATACTTCTCTTGTTTCATATCGACAGATAAGATATCACATCCACACTGTAAGAGGTTCTCCCTTTGCCATTCTCACTTTCAAAAAACTACAGGAAGCAAAGCTGCAGCACTGCAGGCAAAAGACACATCAAACAAAAATATATGTATCCGAGGAATAACAGATATGTAACTTAAAATATGGACAACATTTTTTATTAATTTATAATGCTGGATGGTGACACACACTTGTGTATCCATAAATCTGCATTGTTCTTCAACTGTGCTTCCTTTGCATCTTCTTCATCATTCACTAAAATTTCTCTCATCACAGGCTTTTTCACATCCTCTGTTCTTCTTGTGGAATCTCAGTTCTACATCATTTCATTCAAAGCTCACAGGCCTTAAATTCCTAGTTTTCCTGCAACGTCTCTATCTGTCCTTATAAGTGTTTCAACTTGTTTCAGTGTCCTTCACACAGTGTTACCTTTTAATTCTAACTAAATGCATTGGATAATTGAACATGATTACATGAAAGTGATCAAATGTGCCACATGGCCAATTCCAAACTCATTTTGTGATGAAAATGTGTCTGATGACATGAAAAACAGGAATAAAATATTACAAATGTGTGGACGTCTTAAGAAAAAAGGGTCTTATTCAAGAGCCCTGGTTTCTTATGTCCTGAATTTGCTCAATTCATAGTGGGTCCAGGGCGCCACACACAGGGCTGCAGACCCAGGTTTGAAGTGCTGAATCTAGGCCTAGGAACTCTGGTAGGCTGACTGCTGCTGGGCACTGGCCGAAGGAGACCATTGGGTTGAAGAAGACTCAGATCTGGGGCACTTTTAAACTGCCTGCCAGCCTGTTGTACAGTGTTGGCTGGTTGAAGGTGGAAGGAAGTAGGGGATTGGACCAACTGCTGAGCAGGAGCAGAGGAGAAGGTTGGGAGGCGAGGGAGTGGAGCTGTAGGGGCAGGTGGAGGTGGGGGAGACAAAGGGGTAGTGGCCCATTGATGCTGGCAAGGAGTGGACGGTGTTTGAGGTTGATAAGATTGGTAGGGGGCAGGACCAGCTGTGGGTGGAGGAGATGTGATTTCGGAGCGCCACAGTGGTTCTCCGAGTGTGGTGGCTGATCGAGGCACAATAACTTTAAGGGCAGGCCCTGTGGATGTTGGAGGGGGTGTAGAGAAGCGTTTCACCTCATACACTCTTGCAGTTTTCTGAGGACCCCCTGTCATTGCTCGCTGCTGCTGATAGGAGGTGTCTTGAGGGACTCCACCCCCATAGATAAATAAAGAGGAGTTGAGCTGGTAGGGCTGGTGGCTCATAAAGTCTCCTGGCTTGCTTGCTGCCTTCTGCCCTTTAGGTCCAGTTGGTCCAGACTTTTTCACATCAGCCTTCTTCTGGGCCTTCAGAGGACAGGAGGGAGAGAGGAGGGGGTTGTAGCTAATAGGAGGTGGAGCACGGATGCTAGAGGAGTACTTCCAGGTGGAAGGGAGGGAAGGTGTGGGTGAGGGCTCCCTCGTCTGGGCTGGAGAGTAAGGTGCTGCAGCGACAGAGGGTGATCGTTCAACCACATATCGATCCATCCTGTTCTGCCGGCGGGCAAACAGCTCACCTCCTTTCCCCGCTAGCTGTGGCACCTGAGGGGCCTGTGGTTTGGGGGCTACGGGAGGGGGCCTGGTTCCTGGTTGAGCCTGCATGAAGTTGCAAGCCTCTGCCCCCAACCTCAACCAGTCCTCTTCAGGTCCTGACTCATGTCCAGCCTCTCCGGTGAGTACAGCTCCAGCGTCAGTTCCAGAGATTCTCCCAAAGCGGTCATCCATGTTTTGGACCATTGACATCAGAGCTGGATTTGGAGAAACATCTTTATTCTGAACTGCACTGAACATCGGCTTCTTGTTGCCACGGCTACGGGCATCATGTAGGATGCCAGTTCGAGCAGCAGGGACTGAGATTCGTTGTTCTCGTGTTGCCAGTGAATCAGCAGGAGAAGCTTGGTGAGGTGATGCAGTTGCTATGGCATCATGGGGGCTGGAAGTCACTGTACCTGTCACGTTGATGCAGGAATGGGTGGCTGGAGACGTAGAAGGTTGCGTGGGAGGACAATATGTAAGGATAGGCTGAGCATGGCTGGCGAACTGGGCCTGGTTAGTTGGATATGGGGATGAAATGGGAAGAGCAGAACTTCCAGTGGCAGGAGGTGGATAAACAGGAGCAAGAGGAGAGTGAAGTGGTGGTTGAACTGGAGGGGAGAAGTGTTGAGCAGGTGATGGTTGGATCGGGGAACCTTGAGCAGCAGAGGGTACGAAAGAGGTGGAATGGGAGGCATGTGCTGCGGGATGAGGGGAAAATGTCTGTGGGATAGAGTGATTTTGGGAGAATGGTGCAGAAGACAAAGAGGATGGAGGAGAGAGAGCCGATGGCGGAGAGTCATCAGAGGGGAAGGTGTTGCCATTGCTGTTTCTTGGAGGGATGTACAGGGAGGTGCTGGACACTGCTCTCCTTGCATCTGGCCCTGATTGATACTGAGTAGGTGTGATTGTCACCATGGAGACAGCAGATGCCGGTTTGGTCACTGGGGCTACGGCTGCGGGTTTGGGTGGGGGAGGGCGAAACATCACAGAGGTTACAGCTGCATGAGAAGGGGTCGGCCCAGGGGTGAAGGGACGGGCAGTGCGATTCTGAACAGCTGGATTAGGGCTTAAATTGTTGTTCGAGTGATGGTTTGTGATCGGGCTAGGACTCGGATTATGGTTCAGACTAGGATGAAGGTTTCCATGTGACATAGTTTGATTTGTAAGAGGTGGGCTCAAAATGACACTCGCCCGACTAATAGCAACTGACCCCTCATTGGTCAGAGCAATGGCCGGAGACATGTGTGTAGGTTTAGGAGCAGGAGGAGGACTGATTGGTTGCTTTGTGAAGCTGCTCTCCAGCCTTGAGTTCTCATATGCTGACCTCTCCAACCCTGGGACCTCCAGCCCTGGGGTTTGATTGACGGAGGTGACAAGTCCTAAAGTCTGATAGGTAGATATATCCAGCCCTGGGCTGTGATTGGTTGTCGGGGTTGATGGAGTTGTTGGTGTGGTTGATGGACAGGCAGAGCTTCTCCTGTCCAGCAAGTCTAGATAACCGCTGTCCCACGTGGGGTCAAATGACGGTGAAAATCCCTCTTCATCAACTTCAGAGCCACTTAGTATAGAACTTCCTCCTTCCTCCTCTGTCTCTCCTTCTGTCTCCCCCCCTCTGTCTCCCTCAGCTTTGCCAAAGCAGGTCAGTGTGTACTTCTTGGCCCTCTGCCTGCGCTTCTTGAACATTAGCACCCCTTTTGAGTTGGGGTTGGGAGCATCAGTCAACAAGGAGGCGATTGAGCGGCATTTAGTGCGAGCTTCTTTCACCTGCTTCTCCACCAAACTCTCCCCACGTTGCAACTCTGCGAGACAGGAGAGGAAAGATAGAGGTGCTTACATCAATGTGAACAAAAGGGGAAGCACTGAAGAGAAAAGTGATGTTTTTTGGTGACTAACAACAGGATGGAAACAGTGTGATGACCCTTGCAGACTTTGAGTAGATTTTCACAGTGAGAGGCTGCTATGAGGATTACCGGTGACTGACAGAAGTATGTGTTTGGATTTAGAACAAAGAACCTCTTCGGTTTACAGCGTTCAGTCACACACTCAAGGTTAGATCACCTTGTCCGTGCACATGTGTGAGTCTGTCCAAGGCTATTTGAGTCTTCTTTGCATCTCAGCTATCTCACATGAATATCCTCAGCAGACACACACACACACACACACACACACAGAAATTTATTCTGAACAAAATATTTAAATAGTGTGGATGTGTCTGTTTTGTAAAATGCATTTTCTGTCAGATACAGATTTAGTCCATAAAATGATGAGCATGGACACAGTGGATCAATATTCATCTGTCTTCGCAGATTATTTTAAAAGGATTAACAGTCATGTAATGTTGTAAATTCGCAGAAGGGAATTATGCTTCATTTTTCAACCAGAAACACGGAAGAAAATGTCACAGAAATCTGTTTTTTCACAGTAGGTTTGATACGTTCATTGATTTGCCCTGAAATTAGCTCAGCCCTTGAAATTGCAGGTTCTTCTGTGATCTATCCAACACCCCTCCAACAAGTGTGAGGAAAATCCACCACACAGGGTTTGCAAACAAAACCCCAAACAGCACACAAGCTAATTGTAAAACACTTGTTGTCCATCAATAATATGCATCACTTAAAATGAAAGTGAAGGAATTTTGTCTTACCTGTGTACACGGTACGTGGCAATGTGTGTCCACCTACATTTGAGCTTGGATAAGATGTTGGGTCACTCATCTCACATGTGTGAGTGTGTGTGTGTGTGTCTGTCCTTAACCTCCCTCAGACCCTCCCACACACACTCACTGTGTCCAGTTCTGTTCTGAGCAGGGAAATGACTAGTCTCTGTCCTCCAGCTCAGGGCACAGCCCATGTAAAGACCTTTGTTTCTTTCCAACAACCCAAACCAACACATGATGTCAACACACTATTCCTGTCTGTCTGACTGGAATCAAACACCTGTCCAGTCTATGTCTCATGCACACGCACATACACACATGGACGGGGAGACCCCTCACCAGTGTCACTGAGTACATGAATGGGACTTTATATGTAATGTAATAAGAGACATAGATCTGTGTCTTTAACGTCTAAGGTATACTCGACATGGATTAAGATGTGTTTTACTTAAATGGGACAGTTAAAACAGATATATTTTGATTGTAATGTTCAGTAATACATGTTGCAAAAATGGGCACAAAAAGTTATTTCTCCCCGTCCGATGCTGACATAAAGCCAGTTCTAGGTTCCACTGGGAAGCTCTGCCTATAAATCCTTGCTGCGTTCAACTACTGCCCACAGTGAAACGCAACTCTTTATCAGCAGAGCTAACAATCCCATCTTTAAACATATGTATTTGTGTGTGTGTGTGTAACATGAGAAAGGGCAGGTCTCCAAACGCATCCATCATCATTTGTCTTATAGTAAAGCCTCCACTCATTCCTGCTGTCAGTCTGGACAGAGCTTTTATTGCTGCCACACATGAAGACACACCTCAGTCAGTGCATAGCTATTCACTTTGATCATGTATGACCATTGCTTTACTGGGATGATGCACACACCACGCAGGAATGATGGAAGGCCCTAGTTATTAAAGCCTAAACACTAAACCCTAACTGAGGGTTAGTGTGGGTCAGTGACCATTCAAGGGGTTTGTTTAACACAGTAAAAGAAAAATCACTTTCATGTCGTTGTTGAAGAATGTCGGGACTCTGTAGACATGTTTTCTAGTTATAGCCTACAGGCATAAACAAAAACCAGAATATGCACAAACACACATCCACACACATGCTCAGCTGACCTGACGGTCTTATAAATAGAGTGAGTGAGGCAAACACATAGGAAATTGCGGATTTTAAGTACACAAGAGGGGAGGTGGAATTCGTCGGTGAGCATCTGGTTTATCTCACTCTGATGTCACGCCATCAAGGACAGCCAGGCAATGTAACTGGAGCCGATGATCCAATTACAGGAAATAACCACTAGAGGGGGATCTAGCTATATTTAAACTCCAGGGATGCACCACTTCCTGCTTTTGGAAATCGCATAGGTGTCCCAAAAATCTTTGGTATGTGAAATAAAATGATAGCTCAAGACAAAAGTAGTTCCTTTAAGATATAAAGACATTGGTGGTGCTACTTGATGTTTGTTTATGTTCTCTTTGGCTTGACAAATGTTTCCATCCTTGTATTTACACAGTCTGAATCAGTAGGCTTGCTTTTCATGGCAATACGTTTTCTTGTTGTTGTTTATTCTGTTTCGTAAAGCATCCTTGGGTCTACTCACTGGCTTGCCGTGCCTTGTCCATGTAGGTAGTGGAGAGCTCATCACTGACAGGGGTCTGCTGTGGGCCCACCATGGGCACCAGCGTCTTACCGGATCCCAGCATCAGTGCCTCTTTCGCCCGTTCAGGGGACACCAAAGGAGGACACGCCAGCCCGATGCAGCCTCCTGCTTCCTGGAAGCCACTGTCCCCTTCCCCCTCTGCCTCCACCAAACCTTGATCGGGAGTTGGGGTGAGTGCGTGTGGGGTTACAGTGTGTGGGGTGTGAGCTGGGGTGGTCCACTCTGTGTGCACTGGCTGGTAGATGAAGTCTCTGTGAGGGACTCCAGCAAGACCTGGAACCACCCACTGCCCCTGCACAGAAGTCCCCCCATCGTTGGCACTCTCATATCTTTGAGCAAGAACAGAAGATAAAAGAGGTCACAATACTTGGCCTGGTCCAGTATCGCTTCTTTGGTTTTGACAAGTATTTATCATTCAATGTGCTACTACACCAAATAAATTTAGACGTTCCCTCTGGCGCTCCCTTACCCGCTCATCTCGGAGGTCTCCTCCTCTGCTTGGTTGTCATAGCGCGCAGGTGAGCGTGCATGAGGAGGTGTGCGTCGCTGGCGGCGGTACGTGTGAGACTGTGTGTCTGCGTCACTGTCAGTCTCTCCGTAATAGGCTTCACTGTCTGGAGGAGAGGTGATGCCCCTGGGTATGCTGGTGGGGGAAAGGAGGGATGAACGGTCATGGGACAGGACCCTCACAGGTGGGCGGGGAGATGCAGAGCGACCGGCGTAAGATGGCGCCCTGCAAACATACAGACCATCGCTTGTAAAAATGCAAGCCACTCTTTCAAGTAACACTGTCAAAGAGTATGTAGCAAAGTGTTTGTGTCACCTTTTGACCCTCAGGTTGAGTGTGGCACTCTGTGTGTCGATGAGTTGCATGGCCTGGGCATGACTGAGTTCTGCGCACGTGTGGTCGCCAATGGCAACCAGCTCATCTTGCTCCTTTAGTCCTGCTCTGCATGCTTTGCTCCGCCTGCGGACCTGCAGAGAAGAAAGGAATTATTAATACTCATCGCTGTTATTGACATGACATACAGCTCTATAATTATTCTTCTTTCTCTTTAACAGGGGTGGAGCTGATTTTGACTCTAGTTTTGCATCTTTGACCGAACATTTTTTCATCAATCATCATAAAAGGACAATTGTCCTTGACACATAACTTGACACATAAACAATGTATAGATTTTTTTTTTTGGAACTGAGATGTTTATGATATAGATGTAATGTAATTTTCCAACATTGTCTTATCAAACATGGATAATTTAATGTCAGCAGACACTGATGATAGACCACAAAAAGCCCTTCCACTGCCTGCAGTGAATGATCCAGCATTCACTCAAGAGCAGATTACTTGTATCGGTTCATGTTAGCAGGTTTTTGAGGTAGGTATTCATCATGTTGATAAAATCTAGGTCTCAAAAACTTGTGTTGTAAATGTGATACAAATCGTGTTATAGGGTTAATAAATAATAGAAGGAAATACTTGTTAACCTTTTATCAGGAAACCATCTTTGCACCCATTATGTCTGGTACAGCAGCATTCTGCCATCTCCTGGCAGCCATCTCTGCCTGTGCATCAGAATAGCTCATGGAGGCATGCAGCTGTTCCTGGAGGTCGCTAAGAGATGATGTCATAGAATCCTTTAGGAAGTATGCGTAGTTGTGTGAGTATTCTTGTCCACCAGATTGCAGCTCCCCATACAAGCAGATAAGCTCCCCTCATCGCCCCTCTCACACACACACTGACACACACCTTATCACAGAAAAAAACGTTAAGAGGAGGGAAGTGTGTTCCCATACTTGGACTCATGAGAGGACGCTGTCTTTATCACTGTCTGCCGACCTGATACCGCACAACACAACTCCTGAGCTTTCCCTCTCAGGCAAATTTGCACGGTATTCTATTCTCAATCAGCACATACGAGCATCGCGAAAGAGGGCATTCGAACAGCTGCATCACCAGTCTGGACCAGTGGGCATGCCTGTCATTCACCATGTGTTCCCCACATACCAAAAATAAAACCTTGCAGGAAAACTGACCACATTCCTAGATGGACAAAGAAAGACAGACACTAGTGTTAAAAAACACAGTGCAGCATGGCAATAGATGAAGCAAGAAGTAAATATTCATGTGTGTGTGGTTCTTTGTGTGTGAACAAGAGACCTTTTTCCATGAGCGCCTTCCAGCTCCTCTCAAATGAGCTATTCTTATCCTCCATTTTGTGCTCCATTACCAACCAGGCTTATCTGAGGAATGCCCGACCCAGCACACACACATACACACACACACACACAGATCAAACTCTCATTACTTTATTTGACTGAATATCCTGAGTAAAGAGTGTTCTCTGGTGCAGCGCCATGCTGTCTTGCTCCATCAGAGGTTATGACAGGTGATGAGCTACGAGCCCACTCTCAGTGTGAGCAAGGTCACATTGCTCAAATCGAATGTAGCTTTTCTTATTACAGAGAACAATCGCACCTGTCAACAAATACCAACAGATGCCAGACAATTACTGAAAGAAGCAATCGATGTAAAACTGCCACACGTGTTAGCACACTACAGTTCTGATGTACTTATACTTTATTTTCCTTTTTACTTCTTCTACATTTCAACATGTATTTTGCTTTTGTCTCCACTACATCCAGTTCCTCCTGAAAAAAAATATGTATATAACTGGATGCCAAGTATCGAAAAATCTATAAATGAAATACAACAAGTTTCCATGACACTTTTTAACACGCCTGCATACAATGATAACTTTATATACGTATACCTACTGACACTTCTTTACTTTTCAGTAACAAGATTTCAGGAAATTTACATGTAGCAGAGAATGTTGACATCATGATGCCACCACCACACCACTGTGTGTAGATTATCCATGTGAAAAGAGATAATACACTGAGTATTCTGTAAACGATAAGGACAGAGGGTGTCGTAGTGTACAGAATGTAAAGTCCATTGAGACAATTGTAATTGTGACGTTGGACTATACAAATTAAATTGAACTGATTTGAAAAAATAAGGCTTTAACTTAGTACTTCTACAATGTTTTCATTACGAAATACGTTCAAGCACCAGAGGTTGTAGGTCACACAGTGCTTTATGGTTTATGTCGACCATGATGAAGCTCATGTTACAAACTGAGCAAACCACTGACTGACCGTCAAGGATTCCGACTCATTGCTCCTGTCTCGATGAATCATCTTACTGCCCTGACAGTTAAGTCCTCTGTAACACACACACACACGCAGACACACACTGTACCTTTGCCACCTGTAGGGGTTTTTGCTGTTCTGTTCCTCCCTGCAGTCTGAAGCCCCATGGGGATCCTCCTGACAGGGACACAACAATCTCCTCCGCCACCATCCCTGCTCAAAGCCTGCGATGTGTGTGAAGGTCCCTTCTTCAGTTTCTCACACTCTTTGAGAGTCAGTGCGTGAGGCTTCAGTCTTCTCCCACGGCAAATCACTCCACCCATCGGGGGACAGGGTCGCTGGCTTCCATCTGCTTCACAGGAATGCTTTGTCGGAGGGTGGGCATTTGTGTGTGCGTGGCCACATTTAACTATATGTGGGGTCCAAAAGCTGGGAGTCCACAATAAATGTGGGATCAAAGTTCTGGATGCTACAAATTTAGATGGCTGTTTGAGGGACAGGACTCAATTTTAGTGTTGAGGTTTGATTGAAGGTTGGCCGATGGATATGCATTAATTGTCATGGCAGAGATTTGGCTAGAGGGATTGGGGATATTTCCTGATGGTAACAATTTGATGAACATGTTATAAACACATTTTTCACACTAAGACAAAATGTGGCTTAAACTTACTTCAAATTTGTATCAGGAAAAGAGTCAGGTTTGGAATTTGGTTCCGTTTAGGTTGCTGATATATTATAGTTATGCTTTACAGTAAATGAAAGTCCTCATTAAGATAGCTCTGTAACTGTGTGTGTGTTGTGTGCTCCTCCTCCCCAGTACTCAACACTTGCCATGTCACTCTCAAGCACCCTAAGCAGGAGTGGATATATACTGATACACCCTCCTAAAATAACCACCAGCCGTCCCTCTTCAAACCTCAGCTCAGCCAGCCACTCGAGCAGGCACTGCCCACAACAGGAGGGGCCTTCCTGTCGATACAGTGGAACATCCTCACAGTGTGTATCAATGTAGATCAGGTAATTACAAAATTAGCTGTAATCAGTTGCATTACTGGAGACATATTCGTGATTACATTAGCTAATTTTGAAAGACTCATTATTAAATTCTGGTCATAAAAGTCACTGATTTAAATTCATACATTTACAATCGCATGTGTTGACTTGCACACGACAATTTCACTATAACGGTTTTCACTAATTTTCAAAGAATGAATTAATATTATATGCTGTGATGATGCCATAACTGGGCAGATTAACCCTTTAACACCGATGGTATCGCTGCCGATGTATTTGTGCCATGGCAAAACATTGATTGGTTTCTCAAAGTTGACAAGTTGCACAGCCAAGTTGTCATTCCAGTAATGACTCGCTGGCTTCCAGCAACATGGCTGTTCTCAGTGTTTAGGATTTAGGAAGCGAACAACATGTTCTCCTTTCTTAGCTCCTCCTTCACATCAGGTAGGGGAACTGAGTGCAGCTTCTCAGCTTTCAGGAACAGTTCACCGTTTTCTGACAGCGCAAATATTTGTGTAATTACGGTTCTCCAAAGTATGCTAGTGCGAATGTAGCACTGGGGATACTGTCTGTTAATAATGTTAATGAGGCTATTGTTTAAGTTATTTTTTCTTGTACTTACTATTGTCCATTTTTCTCAATTATGTGTTTAGAACTGTTTTGTAAGGTGTTCATAAACATATATGGACGTATAACATGAAATCTTCCCTTACATGTATCATATGATACATATGTGCACTGACAAGGACGAATGTTTAGTAAAAAACACTTAGTAAAAAAGTGTAAAAACACACTTCTGGGCCTGTGCACAGCTGCCATTGGAAATATGAGCTCCATAGACCTTGTGCTAGCTTCCTAGATACTCATTGCTCCTAAACAGAAGAACGTAACGCTTGGTCTTGTCTCTGTGCAGCACAGGCGCTGAATGGATGCGGAGGAAGTCGCTCTGCGCTGTCCGGATGTGGACGTGGCAGAGCGATGCAGCAGTTCCGCTGAATGTCCGCTTCATACCAAGAAGGGATTAGTGAGAAACACCCCGGCACGACATCGGCTTCGGAGTTTGTCGGCCACCGGGGTTTTCAGTTTGTCCCAAGCAGAGGGTCGTCTTACCTTTTACACCCATACTGAGGTAAGTTTCGATAAGAGATAGGTGAATATGTCCTATTCCTGGCCGGGTGTACATGGGGAGGATTTTGCTATGGTATGCTAATGCTAGCTGCTGCTAAGGTCCGGCTAGCGTCGCTATGCGAAGTAGCCAAAGTTGCTAACTTAGCTACTCGGCTTTGCTAGCTCCGGTTGTAGCGATTTGGACACAGCTGATTCAAACACTGCTGCTGTCACCGCGGTTAGCTTGACAAGTCCGTGTAATAAATCGACCATACAGAGTTAAACGTTTATTTAATTTAACACGTTGTAGAAAGCTTTGTGTCTTGGCCATTCACGTAACAGCCGAGAAAGGCGTGTTATGTCCTGGCTCAATGTTTTGGCGTTTCGGTTTGACATGCTCACTTGCTAGCGTTAGCTCGCGAGCAAACTGTACTGCGGCAGAGAGGTTGCAATAGCATACTTCTACGTTTGGTCATATTTTCCCAGACATTGTTGTCACATCAATGCCATACATTATACAGAACCAATGTTTATGTCTCTACCAATCTCAAAATAGATAGCCTAGTTTATCAAGTGTGCACCCCAGCTGGAGCAGCAGATGTGGGTCAGTCAGTAGGCCCGAAGGAATGAATAGCTGCACGGCTCCAGCGATTGTATTTCTCGTTGTCGCACCTGAACTATTGAATTATTCAAAACCCCCACTTGTTTATCCCGATAGATGATACTCATAGTACAGTCATATAAGTTGCGGTCTCCCGAATCTGAGTGGGTACACGTTGTCCCATGGGCATCTGTTCGCTAGAATGACATGAAAATAGAAACGTTCATAATGGTATTACAGTAGATTGTGAAAAACATACTGGCTTCTTAGTTTCAGTCAGAAGTGTGTGTGTGAGTTAACATGTCTTGTTATTATATATATATATACACACACACACACACACACACACAGTGGTATATGTATATATGATATATTTGAACATATGTCTGTATTTTGGTTAGAATTGGCCCAATCTACCATGTACTATTTCTCAGAGGGAAAATGCTGTAGTTCATAATTTTTGGCATGTGTCAAAAAGTCAACAAAGGGTTTGTTACTGAACCAGGAACTAAAGTCGTTATTACTGCTAACACCTGATGAGCCAAAAGGCTTGTGAGAGTTTTACCCCATTTGTTGGTTCAGGTGTGGATAAATGTTGCTTGGTCAAGGCCAAGCTGGCTGGATATGAGCACTATTATCTCTTTCAGATAAAAGATTTGAACAGAGAAACTACCATCCTACAGATTGAAGGAGTTTGAATTGAATTGCACAATTCTTTACTAGGGAGCTGGCTGTAAATTTATAATGAAATGGATTGTATGGGTTTGATGTCTGTTTTCCTCCATGGAACGCTGCATGGGTACACAGACCATTTTTAACATCTGTCTCACAGGTTTTTCCACTTGGTATATTCTCGTAGTAAAATTGCAGTCGGAATCCAGCTAAACAAGTCCAATCTTGAACGTCTGTGTTAATTTTTTTGTTATTTCACAATTCTATCCAGAATTCGGCATGAACTGAGGATGAATGTAAACCAGCACACTCCTATGGCCTCTCCCTATGGCCAGCCCCAGCCTGGTTATGGGCAGCCCAGCTACGCTCCCTTGGATGGGGGATACTCTGCCCCGTACGCACCTTACAATGGCCCTGCTTCGGCCTACCAGACTGGAGCTCCACCACAAGGTAAAGTCCCTCCCCTCTCCCCTGTCTCTTCAACAACTTTAGTCCATGGACCATCAGCTACATTTAGCAGACTGTGTGTGTTTGTGTCTGTGTGTGTGTCTGTGTGTGTTATTTGCCTTGTTGCCTGTCAGTCGACATGCAAGGAAAATATGTCATGACACACTGGTGGAGGGACTTCTCTGCCTGGTAAAAGTTGTCACTACCACTATGTGTGCTGCTGTGACAGTTACTTTCTGCTGTGTTCGTCAATGATGGCTGTGAAATGTCATCCAATGGCATCATTCCTGCAGAGGGGTGTTACCGTAGTTTTTCATTTTTATGATGTCTGACTTAAATCCGCCTGTTGATGATCTCAGATCTAGCCTAATTCACACAGCTGCAGAACACAGTATTACACATTCGGCCTCCCTGTCTGTACAAATAGGGAGATGTGTAAATTGTTTGTAAAATGTTTGTTCTACATTGTTTTACCTAGAATAACATGGTTGATTAACACTTCAGCTGCCCCTACTCTGCTGGACAGGACCGGACAGAGTACAGCAGATGCACACGAATCTGAATCTCAACCATCTTTTCATCATCTCTTCATTACGCTTCATGCATGTCCCTTCATCTCTCTGTATTTTCCCTCTTTCTTGTATTTCAGGTTATTCTCCTTTCACAAGCTTTCCCACTAAGACTGTGGCAGCCAACCCAGTCTCTGACCTCTCCTCTCCTCTTGACTTAGGTAACTGCTTCCTCACCTTTTCTCACTCATTTCACACCTCTGACGCTCTGCGTTCATCAAATCCTCTCTGTACCAGTGGGCGTTTTACACACTACCTTTTGACATGGTGGAAAGGAAATTGTCTTGAGTCTTTCTGGGAATCCCTAACCTTTAATCTAAAATACATGCGTGTGAACTAAAAGTGTTAACTAGGCTCTAATTTGTGACATTTTTTTAGGGCTGAAAACAATGTTTATAGTAGGAATTAATCTGCTGATTATATTCTCAGTTGAATTTTCTGCAAACATTCAACATATGTTTGTTGAGATGTCTTTGTAGGAAATAGCTTTCACGTACCATCTGAAAATGTATTGTTTTGACCAGACAGTCCAAAGATGTTTAGTCTATTATCATGAAACATTTAAGAAGTTGTAGCCTTTTCACATTATTCATATACTGAAATAATTGTATATTTTACTCTTATATGGAGCATCAATGTATTTTCCATTTGGCATCATTTTGTTACTATTCAGTGGAACTTAAGTTCTTTCCATGTTGACAGATTTAGTTGAATGAACAGGCTTAAATCTGCATTAATGAGTGTTGTTGGACTTTATAGCCTACCGTCTTGGTTCTGCTGTGCTGTCTGTGTTTATAATCCCATCAAAATGTGTTTGCTAACTCTAACTCATTGCGTCCATCTCATCATTTCTGACACCAGAACAGTTTTGGTATCATTGGTTATGTGATGTGATTGTTTTTTTAAGGTATGTGTGCATATTTCCTTCACTTTACTTTAGGTCCTGCGAGGGGTCCTCTTACCTCCGGACCACCACCAGTTTCAGCGCCTCAGTTGTACAATCAGTACGGTCCTGGTCAGGTGGAAATACAGAATGGACCCCCACCTATGACGCAGGCACCACCCAGGTGGGAGCTTGTTTTGCTTATGTCATTTTTTTCAAACCAAATTGACAATTGCGTCAGTGCTTAGAATCTGTCTATTACTGTAACTTGTACAAGTTGGTCCATCAAAGACGTTCTCTGCATTTTGCACAAGAAATGTAGTGTGTAGTGTCTAAATGTGGTGTGTATGTGAGCTAACTAAATGATTTGTATGTTTCTAGGCCTGTGGTGTCTCAGCCATACAACCAGGGTGCTGTGAACATGTCAGGGCATCCTTCCTACCCTCAACACTACGGTCCCCCACCAACAATGCAGCAGGTCACCAATCAAATGACTGGGATGCAGATTACTTCTGGACCACCCACCCCTGCAGGGCCAGGATATGGTAGGCTGGACAGATCTGACACAGTGCATTGATATAAATGATGCACATTGTGCTACAGGTGTTTGTTTCAGAACGTCACATGTCCTCCACTTTTTCCTCAGCACCACCTCAGAGCTCCCAGCCTCCTGTCAGCACTGCCTTCTCGGCCGCGCCTCCACCTTCCTACACTCAAGCCCCACCCCCTGTGTGCTCTGCACCCACCCAGCCACCACCTCCCAGTGGCCCTGCAGCATCTCAGCAATATTACGGCGGCCCTCCTCCTCCTCAGCAGCCTTTCAGTTCTGCTCTTCCTCAATCCTCTCCACAGCAGTTCAGCTCCCCTGCACCCCTGCCACCTCCCTCCTCTCAGCAAACATTTCCCCCCTCCTCCTACACAGGTCCTGTGCCTCCACCCAGCCAAGCGCCTGCTCCACAGGTTTCACAGCCTCAGCAGTCCTTCGCTCCTGCTCAGACCCCGTTCTCCTCAGCACCCCCACCTGTTAGCCAGCCTGCCTTCATCTCTGGCCCACCTCCCCCCACCCAAGGTTCCTTCCCACCTAGAGGGCCCCCTCCTTCCTCTCAGTCTGGATCTTTTCCTCCTCCTGGTCCAACTCCAACCTCAGCTCCTTCTGTACAATACCCAGGCCCCGTACCACCTCCACAGCAGCTCCCACCATCCCAGCCACCCCCATACCTCTCAGGTCCCCCACCTCCCAGACCTCAGATGCCTCCTACTTCCATGGCCCAGAGCAACCACTTGCCTCCAGGACCGCTGGGCCCTCCTGGCCTACCGGGTCCTCCTGGCCCACTGCAGCAGCAGCAGCCTCCATCCCAGCCTGGCATGCCAGGGGGTTACCCCCCCCAGCAGAATGGTGAGGAGATAACACCACCTCAGACACACCGATCATTCTCCCATACTGAGGTTTTCTCATGTTCTCTTCAGGTGCATTTGGACAGGTGCGGGGCCCTCAGCCTGGCTATCCAGGCTCTTATCCTGGCCAACCAAACTATGGAGCTCCTGCTCCAGCGCCAGCCCCGGCTCCTCCTGCACAGAAAAGACTTGATCCAGACGCCATTCCCAGCCCAGTGAGTAGACCAACCCAGACACACATTTTCCTCCATGTTACTGTTCTCCAAAACTGAGAAACTGTTAAATCTCTAAATCTCTGCCCCCTGAGACATGTTTGTGAGAAAGGTTGACTTGAAGGGATTCGTGTTATGTGTGAAAATTACATCAATAGGAGTTGGCATGCAACGTCACCCAGTACTCACATAACTAATATTTCTAATTTGTGTGACCGTCTTTACACGTAGAGCTGCTCAGCAGCAGTGTCAGTGTATGGAAACACTTCATCACTTGACTGCTGAGTCAGTTATAACACTAACCTACAATGAGTTAGTTTCTTTCTGAATAACAGTTCTTCCTGCTCTTCAACACCGACTTGCTTTTCTTCCACTCCCTCTTATGTTTGTCTCTCTCTGTTTATTAATTTTGTCCTGTTTTCATGGACAAACGTTTGAATGTAAAGCAAGCGTCTGACATGCCGGCTGTGCAGAAGTCAAGACATAGAATAGATCCAGACGCTATCCCCAGTCCAGTAAGTCTCCTGTGTGCCTGCCTTTTACCCGTTCCATCCTCTTTTGTCTGTTCATGTGGACTCTCTGAATGCTTCATCTCCTGAAAGACAGACGACTGAGACGGAATGCCAGTGTACATGACATAGTTTCAGAATACTTGTCTCAGATATTGTGATGATGTTACTGTGATCTATCCTGGAGAACCAGACCCATATCTAAGAAGATGTAGGTTCTGGCAACGAGCCGCAGAGTTTCCCAACTCAAGCAGTATGCACCAACGGGTACACATCAAAATTCGGCTGCACACAGTTGGATAGCGCTATGACCAAGCACTCTTATCAGATTGAAAGACACGAGTCAATGCCAGAGCTTGTTTAGGAGAAGAGTGGAAGAGATTGATTGATCCTTTGTGCAGCTCGTTTACGGTTGACCCCAAAGCCAACCCAAACTATCGCTCTTCATCAGCCGCAGCAATCTTTGTAACGTACCACTGCGACGGTGTAACTGAACTTGTCGACATCCTGTTCAGCCCCGTCCATCAACTCTGTACATCAGACAGACCCACATGACTGGTTCCCCAGATTTTTGGGCTGGATTTTTTTTTGGTTAATGAGCTTCAGCGGCTTGTTGCCAGACCCACCTGCAGAGCAAATTTGCTGGCAGTGGGTCTGGATTCCCAGGCTCATTGTGGCCTCTATTTGATCATAACAGTTGGTTTGACATTCATCATTGTTACCATGTACTGGTGTTGGTTATTCCTGTTGTTCCCCTCATAACACTACCACCTCCCACCTTTTCCTGCACGTTGTCCTTGATACCTCCCGCTCTTTCTAGGGGATGTTCTCATTTTTACCCTTTTCTCTTATTTGTGGGTCAACTCAGACAACCTCAGCATGAGTGTGTGCATGTCACTAAGCTGTCTCTTTAAAGTGACTTGAGTTCACCTGAAGACTTTCCGTGTGTGTCGTCACTGCAGGTGTATGTGTTGCGGCTTGTTGTAACAGTCTGCTGTTAAATCCTATGGACGTGACTGAGGCCTGGGGACCCTGTTATGTGCATTTGGGTGTCAATGCTGCCAACATGATTGACAGTTTTTTGAACCTCTCTCCTTTCAAAGATCCAAGTTATAGAAGATGACAAGGCCAAGAGCACAGAACCGTTTGTTACGGGAGTCAGAGGTCAGGCGCCACCACTGGTCACCACCAGCTTTCATGTCAAAGACCAAGGTAACAGGGTTTACTTAATCACTTAATTGTCTATTTGCTTTTGCTATGAAATGAATATTGTTGTTTTCTGTGAGGGATCCACACAAAACTATTGGGCTGAGCTGTCTTAATGTGTAAAATGAAAAGAAATTAATACTTAAAAACAAAAAACGTTTTTTTGTGTGTGTAGGCAATGCCAGTCCCAGGTTCATTCGGTGCACGGCCTACAATATGCCGTGCACAGCAGAAATGGCCAAGCAGTCTCAGGTGCCACTGGCCGCTGTCATCAAGCCTCTCGCCACTCTGCCACCGGACGAGGTAAGTGGTCCTTTGGCTTTCCAGTGCTATGAATATAGCATTAGTGCTATTTGGGCTTCTGTGTGATTTGTACACTTGGTACATGATTCAGTATCCTCTAATCCAGGGTTGTCATCTGATGATAGTAGCACACCATGGGCCCGTTCCAGAAAGCAGGTTGAGTGAAAACCTGGAGTGTGTTGATCCTGAAATGAGGAAAACTGTTCATAATTTTCAACTCTTTTTTTCACATAAACTGACAAATCTTTGAAAATCTCTAAAAGTTTCATTTGTTTGAAGTCAGTTCACCAGTCCTTTTGAAATATGGAGAATTTGGAGGAGTTTTCCAGGATTAAGAAATTGAGGACTTTCACTAAACCTGCTTTCTAGAACTGACCAGTGGTTTGTGGGATTTATTCAAGGTATCAAAAACATTCCCCTGCTCCTGCTGCTGTGGGAAAAATTGATTTTTTTAAAATTGAGTTAATTGAGACATTAATTAAATACCCAATGCGGATATTTTGCCAGTGTTAAGAGCTCTGTTTACAAAATATATGTTATCCTCTGCGTTGCTGGCTGTGTAACAGTATAACCTTGTTAATCTGAGCAAGCTTCCCGTGCAGCTTTATCTTCAGCTGGGAGTTTTGTAACAGCTGGACACTTTTCACCGTGATTTGGAAGAGATTAGTTTTCACGGTAATACCTGTTATATAACGTCATCTCAGGAAGCCGGCATTGTCATTTTGATGACCTGTCTGCATGACCTTGTTTTATTCCCTCACATGTGTAACCAATATCCACTTGAATTATGAGAGAAAAGGAAAGAAAAGAGGGCTTGTTTTGGCTGCTGTAACTGATCCTCTTTGTCCTCCTCAGTGAAGTCAGATCAGTAAAGTCTGTTTCTTCAAGTGTTGTCCCATTTGCAAATGATTTGTTGGAAAGAACAAATCTTTTGGGTGAACAAACTGTACGGAATCACTTATTGAAACAGTGAACTGCTGCAGGTGAATCTGATTCATTGATTCATTCCCTGTAAACAAGTCACGAATCATACCTTGAAGACTAAATTTACACTGAAACAGTGTGTTGTCAAACGAACGATTCAGAATCTTTTTCCTGAACGGACTTCAATGATTCAGTACACATAAAAGAACTGGACTAACTGGTCTCTGCCCTCTGTTTTACTGAATACCATATCTGTCCTTGTGGATCTTTCTACCAGACCCCTCCATACTTAGTGGACCATGGTGAAGGAGGTCCAATCCGCTGCAACCGCTGTAAAGCCTACATGTGCCCATACATGCAGTTCATAGAGGGAGGACGCCGCTTCCAGTGTGGCTTCTGCAGTTGTGTCACAGAAGGTGAGTGAGAACCTGTTTTTAACTCACCACACCGTATGAATGTTCCTTTCTTACCCCCTCTCTGTGCATGCCCAGTTCCTCCTCATTATTTCCAGCATCTGGACCACACTGGTAAAAGGGTTGACTGCTATGACAGACCGGAGCTTTCACTGGGCAGCTACGAGTTCCTGGCCACTGTCGACTACTGTAAAGTAAGTGTGAGAACAAACTCATCACAGATTCAACCTTCTCTATTTTGCAGTGGATCGTTTGCTGCTGGGACCTGAAAATAAGTGTCTAAATTTGATTTTTGACTCAGTACTGATTCCAAATGGTGCGATAATGAGACAAACAATTAACAATTTATCGACAATTATTATTAATTATCGACAACTTTAGCTGCTAAACGTCATTGTTTTAGTTTAAAGTTTATTATTATTAAGTTGTTTTTTAATTGTTGTGCTTTAAAAAATCAGCAGCCATTTGAAAAATGTTTTGCAGCAGGTCATGATGTCATGATGTCAAACTGATCTAGGTGTTGAGAACATGGAGCTTTTACAAACAACACAAAGAGCCTTCACTGTTTTAAAAACCTTCTCGCTCCAACAGAACAACAAGCTTCCTCAGCCTCCAGCCTTCATCTTCCTCATCGACGTGTCCTACAACGCTGTCAAGAGTGGCATGGTCAGCATCGTCTGCAAAGAACTCAAGACCCTCCTGGACTACCTGCCCAGGTACTCGCCAGTGAAAAGAAGCAGAGAATCAGCCATTGTCTCCGGAACTTAACCAGTCTTCCTTCCGTGTCAGGGAGAACCCGGAGGTGGACTCAGTGGTACGAGTGGGCTTCGTCACCTACAACAAGGTTTTGCACTTCTACAACGTCAAGTCGAGCCTGGCCCAGCCTCAGATGTTGGTGGTGTCTGATGTATCGGACATGTTTGTTCCTCTGCTTGATGGATTCCTGGTCAACGTGAACGAGAGCCGGCTAGTTATCGAGAGGTCAGCGCAGACACACATGCCAACAGTTTCACCAGGGGCCCGTTCCAGGAAGCAGGTTTAGTTTGTTAATGCTGACATGACGAAGACTCCACAGAAGTTTCTTCTCTCTCCTACATTTGGGTGTTCTTTGGAGTTCACTGGTGGTCTATGGAATGCACTAACCAGCTTTCTGGAACAGACCTCTGATGTTAATACAAATGGTTCTGTTCAGTGACATGCAAAGTTTGTTTTCCAGTTTGCTGGATCAGATCCCTGAGATGTTTGCAGACACCAGAGAGACAGAGACAGTCTTTGGACCTGTCATACAGGCAGGACTGGAGGCCCTCAAGGTAACAACTCTATAATTTTAAATCATTTGTTTGTTTGACTTCAGGCCCAAAATGAGGTGATCCGTTAGCTAAAGTCATTCATTAACTGAATCAAACAGCAGTTCAAAGGCTATGGAACTACAAATGTTTGAACACCTGCAAGTAAAAAAGTTAAAGTAAAAAGGACCTGTCTGAATAACGCTCTCAGGCCATTTCCACATGTACCAAACCCATCTTCTTGTTGAAGTTATTGCGGTAACAGGATCTGCTCACTTTGAATCGCTATCAACAAAACACGGTGATGAGATTCAACGTGGAGCTATGAGACAGAAAGACGCAGAAATATAAACGCTCACGGCTTTAACCCTAATAGGCTCATTATGTTAAACGCATCATGTACATTGTTGTTGTCATGGGACTTTAGGGGGAAGAGGTCAAAGGCTGGAGGTCAGGGGTCCGACCTCGATCTGGAAACAGATCTTTAAAAAAAAAATTGCGTTTACAGCCCCTGAGGTCACAAGATTGATCTGCCTTAACAATAGAAAACGTGCGTTTTCAAAGCGTCTCCGTGAGAACGTGGCCTTAGACCTTCACGTAGCTGATGACGCCGCTGTGTCCCTCCATCAGGCCGCCGACTGTGCGGGGAAGCTGTTTGTGTTTCACAGCTCTCTGCCCATCGCAGAGGCTCCTGGGAAACTGAAGAACAGAGAAGACAAGAAGCTGATTGGGACGGACAAAGAAAAGGTGAGTTTATGTGCTGTAGTGAAGTCATGAGCTGTGAGCTGCCTGATGAGTTCTGTCCCCAAGGTCACAGTCCACATTCATGTTTTCTTCTCTGTTGTCTTCAGTCTCTGTTTCAGCCACAAGTGGCTTTCTACAACACGCTGGCAAAAGAGTGTGTGGCTCAAGGCTGCTGCGTGGATCTCTTCCTCTTCCCCAACCAGTATGTGGACGTTGCCACGTTAGCTGTGGTTCCTGTCTCCACGGGGGGGTCGGTCTACAAATACACTTACTTTCAGGTGAGTAGATTCATTTCTTCTTGGTCTACTGTCGACCGTTCCTTACTCTCATTCTTTCACCCTAGGCCCAGTCGGACCAGGAGAGATTCTTGAACGACCTGAGGCGAGATGTTCAGAAACTCGTAGGGTTTGATGCTGTAATGAGGGTGCGAACCAGCACGGGTAAGAAGAAGAACAAGAAGAAGAAGGAAGAAGTGTGTGTTTGTTTCCATTCCTGTCAACTTCATCGTAACCTCCTCAACACCCCCCATTATCTCATCAGGCATTCGAGCGACAGACTTCTTCGGTTCCTTCTTCATGAGTAACACCACCGACGTGGAGCTGGCAGGTCTGGACAGTGACAAGGCCGTCACGGTGGAGTTCAAACACGACGACAAGCTGAGCGAGGAGACGGGGGCACTCATGCAGGTGAGCACATTCGTACAGGAATTGTTCCAGGTAGTTGCGAGATGTGGTAGGAAAAAAAAAAATCTCCCGTCTCCATTGTCTCCTCGCAGTGTGCAGTGTTGTACACCAGCTGCAGCGGACAACGGCGCCTTCGTATCCACAACATGGCGGTCAACTGCTGCTCGCAGCTGGCTGATCTCTACCGTAACTGTGAGACCGACACAATCATCAACTTCTTCTCCAAATACGGTGAGGCTCTTCACATTGCTGCTCAGTGTGGGGGCTCAATAGATAGATATTGAACATGACATGGACAAGTGACAGGAAAAACATCATGACTGACCCAGTGAGTGCCCTAAAAAATTCTGCTGATGATCTGAGGTTTTGTTTTTTTTTTCTCTCTCCACCTTCTTGCTGGTGACCGTAGTTTGTTGTGTCTGTGTTGCAGCTTTCCGTGGCGTCCTGAACAACCCCACAAAGGCTGTGAGGGACACTCTGGTGAACCAGTGTGCTCAGATCTTGGCCTGCTACCGCAAGAACTGTGCAAGCCCGTCATCAGCTGGTCAGGTACAGGAAGCTGTCAGCTCAAATCCCATCCGCTGCTGCTCTCACTCACCAAGTGTCTGTTTCGTTTCCTGCTCCTGTCTCCCAGCTGATCCTGCCAGAGTGCATGAAGCTGCTACCCGTCTATCTGAACTGCGTGCTGAAAAGCGATGTGCTGCTGCCGGGAGCTGACGTCTCATTGGATGACCGAGCCTATCTGCGACAGCTGATCAGCTGCATGGACGTCGCAGAGACCCACGTCTTCTTCTACCCGCGCCTGCTGCCGCTGGTGAGACACGCGTTCCATAACGTTTGTTCAACATTCAAACCCTGTGAGTTGAAGCAGGAAGGACATGTGCTCCCTTCGACCTCCCAGGTGAAGTTGGAAAGTGGTTCGCTGCCGATGGCGGTGAGGGATTCTGAGGAGAGGCTCTCCAAGGGTGGCGTTTACCTGCTGGAGACGGGCCTCCACCTCTTCCTGTGGGTGGGAGCCAGCGTGCAGCAAGAGCTGCTGCTCAACATCTTTGGAACGTCGAGCTTCAGCCAGATCGACTCGAGCATGGTGAGAAGAAGCCGCCTTCCTGTTTGTGTGTCTGACGTGTCCGGACGTATTCCTGTCTCATGGGGGTTAAAGTCGTCACGGTTAATCATGAACTCCACAAGTACTGATGATTACGTTCTAATCAATGACTCATCTCTTTGTGTAGTGTGTTACACTGTGGATTTAAAGATTGCACCTTTACCTGTACAATTACACTTCCTGTTTTGCAGTGAATGACATTGACAATAAATGATCAATTGATTGACTGATGACTGATGTCAGCCTAATCTGTGAATATCACTGCCTCGTCACAGACAAGTCTGCCCGTGCTGGACAACCCCTTCTCCCAGAGACTCCGAGAGATCATCGACTCCTTCCGAGCTGAGCGATCACGATACATGAAGGTGAGCTACCACCGCCTCCTCCTCCTCACGTCCGTTCCTCCGTGTCCTCGCTCTCACCCCGTGCTCTTGTCCGCAGCTTATGGTGGTGAAACAGGAAGACAGAGCCGAGCTCATATTCAGGCACTTCTTGGTCGAGGACAAGAGCGCCAGCGGGGGAGCGTCGTACGTGGACTTCTTGTGCCACATGCACAAGGAGATCCGCCAGCTTCTCAGCTAGACCCACAACGTCTCATTGTATGACCACCGCCGACCCTCCCTGGTCACCTTTCACCCTTTCTCATGAAAGAAAGAAAGAAAGCGCTTTATCATTTAAAAAAAAAAAAAAAAAAAGTCTAATAAACTAAAGCTCTGTTAGCTGTCGGCTAAGCAGGAGCGCTGGCAGATTTCACCGTGTGTGTGTTAGAGTGAACGAGTGCGTGTGTGTGAGATGATCTGATGTTGCTAGAGCTTTGCTCTGCCTCAAATCTACCGCAGCACAGTGGAGGGAAATAACCACAGAGGGAGGGAGGGTGATGTATATACACGAGTAAACATTTATGGATGCAACTGACCGAGAGAGAGAGAGAGAGAGAGACTGCTGATGTTGACTAGTCGGTTTACTGTCTATACTATGAGCACTGAAAGGATGTTCTGGGTCCAACGACCCTCCTGTAACAAACCTTTTATATATGATTGAATCCCAGTAGAGAGCTGCATCATAAGATGAAACAATGGAATCAAATGTTTTTCTGTCGCTCCTCCCCTCTAATCATTGCCTTAGTTCCATTTCCCCCACGCTGCTCCAATCAACCAGAATGTGTGTGCATTTGTTTCTAGACATGCGAGGACGAGTAGCCCACTGCCCAGAAACCTTTCCTTTTCTTTCCTTAAAACGACAACTCAAACTGCAGTCGAGTGTAGTTTTACCTGCAGACATCATTTAAGAAGCATCTTCAAATCTGAAATGTGATGTCATTCCTTGAGCACATCGAGATTGAAGGTGCACACGGCTGCTGTGACCGATAACTAACTGGTAGAATCCAGAACACACAGATGAGGCAACAGGCCGGAGCGCCGATGAATAAACTGAAGGAGGTCTGAGAGGTTTTGATGCCAGCACTGATGAGAAACCTTTAAAATTGGTGTCTAGTGAAGATGTGTAGCTCTGCAGCTTTATATTCCTTCCACGGATTGTATGAAACAGACGTTAGCGCAGAATGGACATCAGCAGATTCTGAAGTGTCTCCACACTGGCAGTGTCCAGTGTGTATATATATACATATATATATATATAACCTGTACAGAATTAATAGAAAAAATGTTTTAAAGAACCTGCCTGAACCGCTGGGGTTTTGTTGCTGGTTGGGTTTTCTGTCACAAGTAGCCTAAATACAGAAGATCTTGGCTTTTGCTGAAGGGGAAAGACTCCTTGACTGGCATTTTGATAAGTTTGTGTGTATCTGTGTGTGTGTGTGTGTGTGTGTGTGTGTTTGAGAGAATGTGGGGTCGGTCCTGGTGAATTTCTCCAGAGGAACAGAGGGATCAGCCAACACACAACAACCACAATTAAATTCAGTCTTCAGTTATCACTTTGTGTTCCTCTTTTTTAACAATGTGACGGCACTGTGTGTTTGGTGTGTGTGTGTGTGGCCCTCTGTCCTGTCACGTTCACTGAATGATTGACCCGCCATCTTGACTGTAATCTTCATTTCTGTTCCTTTTTTTCCTTTGATTTGTTTTTCATTGCCTCTTGGGACTGCTAATAAAATGATTATTAAAAGTAAAACAATGTGTCTCCCCTGGAAAAAAACAGCCAACCTCAGTGACTTTTGACACAAACTAAAACTCATGTGATGTGGATTTCTACCCAGAAATGACTCATTTCACCTGAATGGTAACAGTTATGAACTTCTTCCTGTTCTCAGAGTAAAATCATGTGGGATAAGGGGGACAGAATCATTTCAAATGTCATTTAGAGGACAAATGATCATTTTCCTCCATCTGTGAATCTGCTGACTGAAGTGAGCACTGCTATTTTGCAACGTGTCCACCAGAGGGCTCTCGTGTCTGAAATGTAAAACATGCTGTGCAGTATTTCATTCTCAGGTCAGCAGAGGCATTAAGAAGCTCCTGTGGTGAATCCAGATAAAGATCATGTAAGTTATGAAAATGTCAATGAAAAGTTGTCATTTTGAGTTTATCCAAGTCGTATTTGGACAATTTCATTAAAATACCTCTTTCGTTCCTATAAAACCAGTATCTTTGTTGTCATCGTGCCATGAAAGGAATCCCTGCTGTAGAAATCCCTCTGAAGATGCAGATGTCACTTAGCAGAGGTACACTGTGGAGTCCACCCACCCGAGACTAAACCCTGGGTAAACCGGCTCGGTGAAAGTGGTGTGGAAGGTGTGGAGGAGGGTCAGCGCACCACAGGAGACCATGAAGAAGGACACCGTCCCTGCTGACCAGTCCAGGTACACTCCTACCGTATTGGAGGCAGGTGAGATGGTCACAGCAGCGTTCATGCCTTTGTGAAAGGGCTTGTAGCCGTCCTTGTTGCAGCTCAGGCCCCAGGAGGAGTCGTTTCGGCCCAACCAGCTTTCAACGCTCTCCCCTTTCCTGCACATCCGTCTGTAGGCCATTCCAACGAAAGCTCGTCCGCTCCACTCGGTCTCCCAGTAGCAGCGTCCTGTCAGACCCTCCTTGCACAGCACCTGACGCCAGAAATCAAACCTCTCTGGGTGGTCAGGATACGACTGCGCAGTCCACCGTGTCGCTTTCCTTCTTCCCTCTGTCAGGGCGATGTCTATGTGAGCTGTGTTTGGGTCCAGGCTGAGTCTCGTGGTATCTAATGACGCCAATAAATTGACAACGTTAGGGATTGCACAGTGATGTTTTATTTGAAGAAAACATTCACTTACACTTCTTTGGTGGAGGCTGGATTCTTGATTCACCACATTCTTTGACTCTAAAGTCAGAGAGAAGGTTTCTTGCTTGTTTAGGTTGTACACGGCATAAAAAGGAAAACATCGTTGTCTATTACACGCCTGCTTTTGACGCCACAGATACCTGAGTGTCTCCAGACTGCACCGAGGGTCGTCGAGCAGCGTAGACAGCAGCTTCAGGCCGGAGTCTCCGGGGTGATTATGGCTCAGGTCGAGCTCTCTCAGCCTGGAGGAGTTCAGAGCCGATACCAGAAACGTGCATCCCTCCTCGGCCACTCTGCACAGGGACAGACTGGGGGGGGATAGAGGGACATGTTTCATCAAATTAACAAGCAAAGGGGTATGGAGGATGGACTTCACTCACTTGAGCGTCTCCAGTTTACAATGAGGAGCCATGAGTCCGCCACAGAGCGCTCTGACTCCCACGTCCTGCAGGTCGTTGTCTGAGAGGTCGAGCACTTGGAGCTGGCAGGATGTCGAGCTAATAACTGAGGCCAGAGCGTCAGAGCTGTGTTCTGTCAGGTTACAGCTCCTCAGTCTAGAACCGGGGGTCACATTCAGACCAAATTCATCTCAAGTGGGCCGGACCAGTAGAATAACTGCACAATTACCAATAAATAACAAGTTAACTGTTGTTTTAGTGTGTATAAGTATATAAGGACTATATTTTGCTTCAAGATTAAAACAACCAGTCAAGATTTTGAAATTATGTAATATTTACATACATTTCCACGTCTGAGCTGATTCACCACACAAACTAAAGTTGAGCTATGAAGGAAGAGAAACCACTGGCCACTGGTTCTCAGTGTTACAAAGACGGCAGTGCAGGAACAGCAGTTACTCTTACGGAAAAGTTGCCGATAAGGTATTTCATGTAACTTTAACTTCCACATTCACACCGATGGGCGATTTAGAGTAACCAGGTAATTAACAGTTAATCTATGGCATGCTTTTGGAAGTGGGAGGAAGCTAGAGTACCTGGAGAAATATTTAATACCAGCTGTGCTAACATCTAACCATCTACAGTTTCAATAAAAAACTAGATACAGACCTGAACGTCTGTAGTTGGCTGCTCTTCAGTCCCCCGGCGAGCTGCACCACTCCTGCATCCGTCAGGTTGTTGTTGCTCAGGTCCAGCTCTCGGAGTTTGGAGGAGCTCACCACGTTGGCGAGGACTTCACAGCACGCCGCTGTGAGGTTACATGCACTCAGACTGCGATGGGAGAAGGACAAATCTTCATGACAAATACTGCTATCTGGCGGTGACCAGCGGTGATCTGAGGAGACCTCCGGCGTCACTCACTTTGCCACTCTGGCTGTTTTGACAACAGGCAGCAGTCGGAGAAGACCTTCCTCCGACTTGCTGTAGTTGCTCAGCTCAAACACACACAGCTCCTCCTCTGAGGTCAGTAACACAAAGACCAGCGTGGCCCACTGGGCAGGAGACAGCCTGGATTGGTTGAGACTTCCTGCGCTGAGGTAGCTCTGAATCTCCTCCACCAGAGAGTGGTCGTTGAGCTCGTTCAGACAGTGGAACAGGTTGAGGCATCTGTCTGGGGCCGGACTGGACCTGATCCTCTCCTTAATGTGTTTAATAATGTCAGATCTCGTCCTCTGGTGCGTTCTGTTACTGGTCATTAGATGTTTCAGCAGAGTCTGATTGGCCTCCAGTGACAGGCCCAGGAGGAAGCGCAGGAAGATGTCAAAATGCCCGTTTTCACATCGCAGTGCCTTCTCCACTGCTTCTTTATAGAGAATGAGCTCAGAGGACTCCCGGAACAGGAAGCGCCTCGACGCCGACGACTTCTTGACCAAGACGTTGACGTTGTCGTTGTGGAACGTGAGAAAAACAAACAAGGCGGCGAAGAATTCCTGCACACTCAGATGCACAAAGCAGAACATCTTCTCCTCGCACAGAGTCAGTTCCTCGCTGAAGATTTGTGTGTAGACGCCGGAGAACATGGACGCCTGCGTGGCATTGATGCCGTTCAGGATGAGGTCGGTCTCGTAGAAGATCAGGTGGCCTTTCTCCAGCTCTTTGTACGCCAGTTTCCCCAAAGAGATGAGGTTCTGTCTGATGCACGCGGCGTTGGACTCTCGTCGCCCAGGCAGCCTCTTCTTCATGCCGTCGACATACAAGGACAGGAAGTGGATGTACATTTGAGTGAGGGTCTTTGGCAAGTCTTTACTCTGGGCGGTTGTCAACTTCTTCTCCAGAACACTGGCTGCCATCCAGCAGAAGACGGGTATGTGGCACATGATGTGGAGACTGCGACATGCTTTCACGTGCGTGATCACCCTGTTTGCTGAATCCTTGTCACCAATCTTCCTCCTAAAGTATTCGTCTTTCTGGGCGTCGTTGAAGCCTCGTACCTCTGTCACCAGATCGACACACTCCGCCGGGATCTGGCTGGACGCTGCCGGCCGGGTTGTGATCCAAACCGAAGCCAGAGGGAGCAGTCGTCCCCGGATGAGGTTGGTGAGAAGCACAGCCACCGCGGTCGGCTGCGTCGCATCGGGGATTATTTCATTGTTGTGGAAGTTTAAAGCCAGTCGACTCTCGTCCAGACCGTCCAGGATGAAGAGTACTTTGCTCTTTGCGTTTGTAAATATTCCTGCGTCTCTTGTTTCAGGGAACAGGACGCCGATGAGCTCCACGAGGCTGAACGTTTTCTTTCTCATCACATTGAGCTCTCGAAAAGAGAGCGGGAATACGAAGTCCAGGTTTGTGTTGGCTCTCTCCTCAGCCCAGTCCAGAGTGAACTTATTGGCTGATACGGTTTTTCCGATACCGGCGACTCCCCTCGTCATCACGGTTCTTATCGGGCAGTCTCTCCCCGGGTTGGAGACAAAGAGCTGGTTGCAGTGGATTGATTTCTCCTGGGCCCCGTGAGTCCTGGATGCCGTCTCAATCTGCCTCACCTCATGCTCCTTATTGACGTCACCGCCCCCTCCCTCGGTGATGTACAGCTCCGTGTAGATCTTATTCAGAGGTATTTTGCTGGAGTCTGTCGTCATCCCCTCCGACAGGTGGCTGAACCTCCTCCTCAGAGCAGCTTTCAGTTTCCGTTGGCACTCTACTCTCCTGTCATCTACACACGATGCACTTTGAGAGTCAGTCTGAGTTTATTTGTGCTCTGCATTGAAGAAAGAGGAAGGGACTTACATTGGGGCCGCAGGGAGCTGAAACCGTCGGCGGCGTGATGGTTGGATGGCTCCTCTGATAAAACAAGCAAAATGAAATGCTGATCGACAGTACACGAACGCGTTTTCAGCCACTCCGTTTGTATACCTCGGCCTTTTGAGATGATACTGATGTTTATGTTTCCGACGCTGGAGCCGATGATGGAAGGAGCTATCACGTTGCCTCCGCTCTCGGCAGAGAAACTGGGATGGAAGTTGTGAATCACTGACTGGATCGAAGGAAGTGATACTGAGACAGAACGCAAAACCACATGTCAGACATTTCTCAGAAACCAGCACGAGGCACAGAATTCTTTCCCAAAGCCACGTTTCATTCTCCGTCCGCCGTCCTTACCTGGACGCTCTTCCTCTGTTTTAACACAGTCCTCCATTTTTTGTCATCATGGTTTCTACTCGTTGGACATGAGAGTGAGACGAGCCCGTATAGCTGAGAACTAACAAACATCCACTGAGTCAGAGAGCTGGGTTACGTTCAGTCAGAGATCATTCTGAAAACCAGGTGAGCACATAAAGGAAACACTTACCAGTCTGATTATCGCCTGATTGCTACGCTGAGCTGCAGACAAACAAGAAGTGTCTGGTGCTTCCTTCCTGAGTGGTAATAACAGGAAGTCCTTCTCTCTCCTTGAGGGAACCGCGACTCTTCAAGCTGCTTCACTTACTGTAAAACCCCCGTTTTAGAAGAACCCCCTCCGAGTTCTTTCAATTGGTTTTGATCTCACATCACATTGCATCGAATCTTTTTTAGTCACATTCGCAAATCAAGCAAACCATTGATTTCACAACACTGAGGAATAAAAATGTTGTTAAAATTGTTTGCATTTTCAAATTTATATTGTGTACTCTTTTGTACTCCTCTTTAATATTCTGTGGAAACTCTTTGGTTTGTGGTTCGAAGCTGTTGCTGCAGTTGAACCTGGTGAACAGAAGGTGGAAGCAAAGTCCAAGTTCTGACACACTTCACTTGCGCTACTACAATGTTCATGAAGTTTATCAGTACAACAACAACAGCTACTTTTTAATCAGGAAGAAAGTAACACATAAAACATAAAAAAACATAAGCAAAACATGGGTCCAATCTTTATAAATGGTCTTTAACCGGAATCACAGAGATTCTGTGTGTTTATTGTCAGACATGTTGAATCACTGAATGATGAGGATTTGTTTGGACAGTTCTCACTCTTCCTGGGAAAGAAATTCACTGACACACATTAACCCCAAAAAAGGGTTTTTAAGAGAGACAGGAGCTGAGTACATGTCACCTCTGCTTTTTGCTGCAATGTCTAAAAACTAACCATTATTTATTTATCCTGACTGTGCTGACTGAGTATACTGGCATTTCATCAGCAATGCCGCCCCCCCCCACACACACACACACAAATGCCAAATCCAACCACTGCCGATGGTGGAAGTCAGTGGTTTGTTTTTTCAGGGCATCACGACAGTATTTGTTGAAGATGGAGGGAGGGTTTATTCACTCACTTCCCCCAGTCAGATTACGTCTTCAAAGCCATGTATCAAAAGAAGGAGAGTGTCATGACTCAGCTTTTGGCCCCAGCCGCCCTCTCAGTCGTGATGATGTAACAGATATTATACATATTCAGTAAAGTGAACGTCCAAATGTAATGCAGCTACTGAAGGTCTGGTTATGTGGAAAGCTTGGATACAAACACAAATGAGATTTTTACAGCTCAGACACAGTGGGTGATTTGTTGCTTTTTTTTTTTTTTTAATGGAAGCACCACCTCCTACACACACTCCCACACACACACACCAACCAACACACACCCATATTGATTTCAAAACAGTTATATCTCTTTCAAATTAACTTTTCTCTTTCATACAGAAACAGTCTTTTTATAACTGTCTATTAAAAAAACAAGCCTTAGCTATTGCAAAAGAGGCTTGATTTGCAATTTATTTATAAATAAGGTGATGCGGATGTGTCGTGTATAAAGGCTATAGAATCGGTTATTTCCACTATTTTAATGCAGAGTACGTTACAGATCGGGGAGGAACATTACAGAAGAGGACGATCAGGAGAAGTGGTGCAATCACAAAGCTGCCTGCTACTTCAGCACCATGGACAGCGTGATGGATTTATCAATACATAGCACAGTCAGGTCAGATTGTGATGTACACAACCTCAGTCAGATAAATGATCAATGAGAGCAAAGACTTGACTCATAGATTCCACTGTACAGCTCCTCTGTCCCTGCGCACTCTTTGCTGGGACATGGGTGCAATTTGCGCCCTAAATTAAACCTCATCTCCTAAGCTAAACCACTGTTTTAGCTTAAGGTGAAGAATTGTGGAGATGTGTTCCATATGGGTATATCAGGTGCTGCTCTTGTTTCCCTGTGGCTAAGTGAGTTTTGAACCCTTGACGGTATAAAACTCATTCAAATGATCTACAGTTTTACAGCTTCTTTTTATCCCTCAGTCAGCCTTGCAAAACATGCCAGTGTGTCTGGTTGGTTCTCCACTGCAGCATAGCATGAGAACAACATGTCAAGTAAATGTAACTAGCTGCCATCCCCAGCGGTTTGTATGACAAAATCTGGAATGAAGTTGATGTAAAGAGATGCTGGCCTCTTTTTTTAACCACTGTGAAGTCAGGCTGACTGCCTTGAGTCACATGACCTGTAACTATAGAGCCAACAATGTGACACTGTGAATCACCATGGCACTGAATTTATATTACAATTTGTAATGCAATTTTCTGTCCTTCCCTCAGTGCAGGTTTTAATGGAAACCATCCTACTTTGTCTGTGCTCTCTCTCCTCTCTCTCTTCAAGCGGGCAAGGCGTAATGTGTGGTTGGTGTGAGATAACAAAGGCTGAGGAGTTCACCATTATATAACTTCTGTGGAGGCTGAGGAGGTGGAGGAAGAGGAGGAGAGGCAGCAGGGTTAGCACGTAGGAAAAGGAGAGCAGGAGCGGGCCAGTAGCCTACATTGCAGTGCTCATTTGTCTTCCTCATAACACACACACACACACACACACACACTGGCCTCCTTCTCCTGCTCTCTACAGATTCAGCAAGCTACACTGGTGGAGATGGCTTCACAATATTTGAACTTTTCAGCGCTGCAGCTTTGTATTCCCACGCTGACACCATGCATGAAGGCTTCAAGTGAAACCACCATTTTCACTCTTGTTCTGCTGGCAGTATCTCCGTGTTGTTCGCCGTCCATCCTCCGAGTGCTGAGCATGCAGCCACTCTAACTCTTTGGCTGCACGGCTCCCTCCAGCCCCACCCGGCTGGCCTCCGATGGCCTCCCACTCATGCCACATTAAACATTTAGTGAGGCACTCTGGATCTGGGTGACACCATCTTTTAGCGCCTCCAACCTAACAGGCCACACACTGTGGAAAAAACATGGGTGCCAGCCCGTCAGTGGAAACATATTACTGCCATACAGGAGCATCTGCTGGCATTCATGTGGTTCAGAAAGGTCCAGAAAGGTGTGTGGACTGCAGGACCTGCACTGATCAATACTGATCCCTGGAGAGAGTGTCTGTATGCATTTACGTGTGTGTCACATTACGCCTGCTGCTGCAGCTGCAATGAGGTGTGACCCAGGATTGTGTGTATGCCAAAAAAGTGCAGAAAAAAGCAATATAGTAAACAGACACCATAGCTGCTTCTGTTCCTTTTAACAACATGTCACCTAATTATGATGTATTGCCGCCTGAAGCAGGCAGGAGCAGAAAGCAGAGCTGAGCCCCCTCTCCCCACATTTTCGCGGAATTCTTACAACACAGCTCTGTGGGCTCTTGCTGCACAAGCCAATTCTCGCGAGATTTCCTGCCCTTTACTACACACACATCATCACTCCTCCTCCTCCCACCAGCGCCTCCCTTCCGTCTCTGCCCGCCTGTCTCCTCTTCTTCAGCCTTCCCTGCCTGTCAGATAGGTACTCCTGTGTCGGAGGCTAGGCTACCCTCCTCTCGGACCCCGTACGAGAGCCAGCCGCCGTCCTACCCCGAGGCTTGGGCTCCCCTCTCACGGCTCCAGCCATGGCAACCACCGCGACTTCCACCCGGTTCACCGACGAGTACCAGCTGTACGAGGAGCTCGGGAAGTAAGCAGCGTTACAGTGTGCACCGTGTTGGTCCCCCACCCCCGCAACCTCGCCTTATAATACCGCTGCTTCGCCGACTAGCAGGCGGCAGCTAGCTAAACGAGCTGTACGACCAGTCATTGTGAGCTGTGACAGTTTTCCAGCGGGTGACGTGAAGGCTAAAGGCAGCTGCTAACGGCTAGCTGCCTTGGCTAACGTTCAGTCGCGACGTATTGATAACCTAGCCGCGTTAGCCCACTAGCGTTGCGTCTTTTTGTCACTAATAGTGACGAATACACCACACAGAGGCTGCTGCATGAACAACTGTTAGCCCTTCCGTGTTCCCCAGCCGGTATTTTCTGGTCTGCTGGACCCGTCAGCGGGGCCCCGGGAGACGCTGGAGACGTCGCCCTGTGACATTTCACCGGCCCGCGGGTCAGACAGCTCCGTGTGGTGCTGGCTCGTTAGTCCAGAGGCGGTGGTTGCTAGCGAACTAGGCCGGCAGCTGCAGATGATTTGTGTAACCGTGTCGTGTAACGTCACTTACCCCAGGATCACTTAATGAGGAAGTTATTCGTTGTAATGTAACGCCCCGAATGCCAGCTGGCCCGATCATGTTATCAATAAAACGCATTGTGTTGCAACAAAAGGTGATAATCCACCACTACCACATTCATAAGTGAATTTGGTTTTACTACGGAAGAGGCAATGACGTGTTTTCTTGGTATTTTGATGACGGCGAGAAAAACCGGGGCACTGCCTCCGGTTTCATCAGCAGCAGCATCTGTTGTTCTTGGCCGGCGGAGGCTGTTGAGGATGTTGGTGGTTTTATAACGATACAGCTGCTATTTCCTCTCTCTTGCCTATTTATTGACAGCAATCGATAGCACTGATTGAACAGTCAGCGCGCACACACACACACACACACCCATCTACGCCCTCCTGATTCTGCTCCAGTCTGACCTGGGTTGATGTCTCTGCATGCTTTTCTTAATGCAGTTTGCTCCATCTTATGTTGTTAATGTCAGGGCCCTGCATCCACTTCTGTCACCTGTCACTTCTCATTTACTGGTTAATAATTGAAACTAAGAGCAAAGTGGAAGCACAGAGCAGCCGGCTTTGAAAGTAGCAGTCCCTGAGGTATCATCCAGAGGAGTGACCGGCTGCTTATGGCTGTTTCAGTAAACTGTACAGGGCTGAATACTGCAGGGCTAGCAGGCTAAGATATGTAAATGCATTTTGCTCCATTTTACCAGCAGCATAACACCTAGATGTTTCATCCAGGCCAATATGAAACTCTGATCAGTGCCCAATACACCTTATTCTTGTGCTTGAGATCTGTAACTGAACAACTTGTGAATATATTACATGTGGCCAATTGTTGAGTGAGATGTGATGTTTGTAAATTGAAATCCCTTTGGAGCAGGACTGTACCTGTCAAAAATGAGTCATTCATTCATTCATATTCCATCATATGAGCTGATATCAGCGTCCGTGTTGTATTATCAGTTCTGTTTGTGTGACTGCTCCTACACCTTTTGTGCTTGTGCACATGCTGTGGTAGTACACTTTGTATGTATTACAGAGTGCTGTCACGTAGGGATGCAGAGCCCTTTTTAAATATCACACTTTGTGTGTGAGTGAACAAGAATGTGTCAAATAGTTTTCAATGGTATATGTTTTTTTTTCTTCTTCTTCTTCTTCTTAGGGGAGCTTTTTCAGTGGTGCGTCGATGTGTAAAGAAGTCATCCGGACAGGAATACGCTGCAAAAATCATCAATACCAAGAAGCTGTCTGCAAGAGGTATGAGAGCACCCGGCACATGTCAATGATATGTGCGCGTTTTGCCTCGGTTTTGCTGAATGGTGAAACTTTGGAATTTATGTTCTGTACTTCTGATCTATGGACTTCTGCCATCTCATTCACTAGGTTTTTTGCTAATGAAAAAGGGGGCACAAATTAGGAAAAAAAACGTATTGGCTTCAGTTGTTGGCGACATTGTGACTTCGAACGCAGGTATTTAATCAGAATGGAATTTAATGGGTCCTCGGTCAATGGTTGATCCAGTCATTAACAAGCAAATGAGGGGACTTCAGCAGCCTCCTTCAGTAAATCTTATAATAATACTTAAGGAAAATCTATAATTATACATAGAAACAGAATTAGACTTGGAAACATCAAAATGAGCAACCATTATTGCTTGTATGTCTTGTTGATTCAGCTTTTAAGGCTTGATAATAATAAAAGATCACGCTGAGGAACGGGAATCGTCTGCATGGAGTCAGGACACATTAGCCGAGCCTGCTACCCGCTCTGTGACTGAGGACCCGAGCGACGTCACCAGAACATTTCAGGGCTCGCTCTGGGTGATGGGCGCTATAGTAACAGCGGGGGGAAGATGCTCTGTTCCAATGATGTGTCAGTGCTTGGTCTGTCCTTTTCTGAGCAATCATTTAAAATAGATAATTCTATGTAAAATCCCATCTGTCCTGGAGTCATCTTGGGGGATGACCTCCGACGGGAAGTAATTAGTCTAAGGTCCTGTTCTAAATGTCACCGTGTCAAGGAGAGAAACATGATGATGAAACGTCATATTGGGGGGGGGGGGGAAGATCTCTATATTAAGATCTTCTCCCAGGTCCACACACATTTTGAGTGTGTGCATGTTCATCTATTCATTAGGGCACTGTAATGATAAATATTAAACAAATTTATGTAAACATACTTGTACATCATTATATTTGAAACAAGCAGGCACATGGATGAGACTGGAGTAAAACCAAAGGAACTGGCAGGACCTTAATCGGTTTAATTGGTGTATCCACATAGCTCTGGCGTCCACTGCTGATTTTTATTTGTTTTGTTCCTTCTGCATCTCTGCATCGCTCCACACCCATGTGCACATGCCTGGCGTGGCGTGTTGTAATGATGACGTGAACTCATGTCAGTGTGTCAGAGCCTCCCCTGGCTTCAGACTCACTTACTTAATTGTTTTCTCTCTTTTTGCAACCTGACAAATTGGGCCTGTTCTCCTTCCCGACATTAACACACATTGCTTCCTTTGTTTTCATTCCCTGCGAGCTTTTTATTACCTCTAATGTCTGTCTTTTATTCCTCACTTCATTTCCTTATTGCCTCTCTTGTCTTTCTGCAAAGGGGGGATTGGTTGGTATTGGGGCTAATCCACTTATGCTAAATGTATCTCATCATGCACTAAGACCCCACAGATTCCATAGGCGCCTCTGTGTTTGCCCTGTTGTTGTCTGCGTCTGGCATTTGTGTGAGTGTGTGAAAGGGAGCATGTGGAGTAACACTAATAGAGCATGTCTGTATTATGAGGCATCTGTCCGTGTGTTGTAATGCTGTTATTGTTCTATCCCTGCCGTCCAGTGTCCACATATATCAGCTTCTGGTATTCACGTCCCACCAAGGAAAAGCTTGGGGCTCAGCAGAAACTCTTAGCTCCTCACACAGGGAGGGATACAGTGTTTGCCTGGGTGTGTGTGTGTGTGTTGTGTGTGTGCGTGCGTGTGTGTGCATTTGTGTGTATGTGTATTTGCCATGGGATCAGAAAACCCTCCAGGAGTTTTTAACCGTATAGTCTTGCAGGAAGATGACTGACACCCCACACCAGGAAAGCAAGGTGAACCGAGACCCAGAACGAGCTAGTGAGTGAAGGAGGGATCAAGGGGATCGTGTGCTAAGAGAAGAATTGCGATAGGCCGCCTGGGTGACACGACACGCACCTACATGTACACAAAACACCACGTCTGTACACACAGGCAGCCAGCGCATGAACAGGCAGCTTGCCCGCTAGGCTTTGAGTGTTTTTTTTTAGCCTGACGGGGCTAGTGTGACCTCACGCGTGGCCTGGTGGGTAAGTCTCTCAAAGCCCCAGTAAACACTGCAGTAATCTGAGGAGAGGGGAGGGGTGCAGGGAGGGAAAGGAAGGAAGGAAGGAAGGAAGGAAGGAAATGAAAGGAGGACTGATGGGAGGATTGATCTCGTTAGTGAGCTGTGGGATAGTTCTGCCTACATAGAGTTTGGGGGCGATTTGTGAGTAGGCAGCAGAGTATGAAATACAAAAACACACGTGCGCGCACACACACTTTTGTCATATTTTTAGTGTTTTTCACTGACAAGTTTACAACTTGCAACAAGGTTACCAATAAAGGTGGAGATGGAATACAGTTTAATAATTCAAACAAAACTGGTCATTGTATTTTGAAAACATCACAAACACAAATAAATGATTGCTTAAATCATCATAGAAATCCATTAAAAATCAAGCGAACAAATAATATTGCATTTGAAATACAAAGAAACAAATTGAAGATTTAAAATGTCTGATAGAAAAATTGTAGTTGACAGTTTGAGATGTTGAGGACGTTCCACAGATGTGGACGGGGGCATGAAGTTCAGTCATCACTGTTTCCCTGCTCATGCCTTTGGAGGACGTTTCACCTTGAAGCCCTCATTTTCATGACTCTTGATTTCCAACCAACAAGCAGGTTGTTTATCTTATTTATTGTTATTTTTTTTTCAAATGTGACATATTAAAAAATGTTTGCAAGCAGCTGAGGAACTCTCCAGCTGGCGAACATCCAGAATCCAGTGGATTCTCATCATTAGTATGATGCCAGTGTCCGTGCTCAGTATAATCGCTGCTTGCAACTTGAATAATGGCAGCATTTGGTTTATTTGATTGGTGAACTTGCTGTGGAATGCGGGTGGCATTTGCATTGTCAGCTGCATTGCGATGTGGATATTTGAGTGTGTAAGAGACACAGTGTGACAGTCTTCTCACATGAACTATCCTGACTTTTGTGTCCTGCAGTGTCATCTTAACCCAGATGTCAGACATAAGACCTAACAGGCATTGACAGAGTCATATACATTATCATCAGCCGCTGTGTCTGCACCCTCTGAATGTCTGCTACTCTTGTCCCTTACGGATTGATTGTGCAAGCAGGTTGGAGCAAGCAACATGTTCATGTTCACTTATTAATCCCGTGAGGGAAATTCTTGGAATTCTCAAGCAAACCAATGGAGAAGTGATTTTGTCAGTTTCCTGGTCTCTCCTGTAAAAGATGATGTCAAATACTTCATATGGCAGTATTTCTTGAAATATTTTACACCTTGTAATTACAATTTATTCACTGAGAGGAGGATGAGTGCGCATTCTATATCATTTCGATGTGCATCTTTATGTTCATTGTTTTAACTTGAACTCTGCTTTCAGCATGACCGTTGAAGTACAATTAGTCAGATTATACGACATGAGCATGAGGTTGACTCTCCGAGGGGTTCCAAACAGTTCACTCTGGTACTTTGCCTCTGTTAAACGTCTTTGCCTCCAAACACTGCAACATTAACAGTATTAACATAATTTTCAAAAATAAAATGGTGTTAGATCTTGTTGTCTTCCTTTTCCCATTTGGTTGTGAACCAGCCAGAAACAGATTGAACTGGATCACGAAGCCTTCAGTCACATTGTCAGTGATTTAAGATGGCTCTGGGCCCGCCCCATGGCAAAGCAGATGGCCAATTAGAGAGCAGCAGGAAGTGCCAGTGTAATTACCCTCCTTCCCTCTCTTTCCTCTCTTCTTCCACCACACAGTCTTGCACCAACAAATAATGGGATTGAATGAATTAGTGAGTGCTGCAGTGACACTGCACCAGTTTAGGCAGTTACACACACACACACACACATAGGATTCGGGGGTGGTGAGCTGTGATCCTCTGCGAGCAAATGGACGTTTCATGTAATCTCTCATTCGCTCAGTCTGACTCTGTCCTGCTTTGGTGGTGTAATTAGTGGTTCAGGTCTCTGTCTTATTCTCTTGCTTTTTCTTCAATGAGGGAAATCTATACCTGCAGGCGGGGGTGTCAGGGAGGTGTATGGGTGATAGAATTCATGTAGCACATTAGAGGAAAAACAGCTGACTGCAGCTTTAAAAGCAGTCCAAGTAAGCAACAGGTTAAAGCATGACACACAGAGGCGCTTGATGGCAGCTGCAGACTGGGTAGACGGATGCAGACGGTAAGGAGGGGTGTGGCATAATCATGTGCTCTGTCTGTAAAGAAAAAAATTAGATGTGTGATGATGATTATTGATTGCTGAATTTCATCTGTGGCTGATTTTGCAAAGAGAAAATGAAAGCTAATATTTGTGGCCTACATGGAGCTATGAAGTCACCATAGCTGTAACACACATACGTACGCAGAGTTCAGTTACAACATGTGGCCCCTGACCTCAGCTGCCTGGCCATACCACAGTTCATGATGGGAGACTGCAGTTAAAAATGTAATGTGGGTTCTTACACTGTTGTAATTGTACAAACGCACACAAGTGCACACACACAGGATTCAGGATATTGGTTTGAGCACAAGGTGTGTGTTCTTGCACCCACTCCCTCCCAGCCAGAAGCGCAAACACTGCAGTTTGTTATTCTATAACTTGGGCGCCATGTTCATACAACCTATAATTCAGTTCCACAGAGAGTTAATTTATTTCAAGTGAAAAATGAAAGTGTCCATATTCATGGGAGTGCTCCACATTAGATTGTTTTCGTGTTAAGGCATGTGTCTAATTTTTTCATTTGTTCCCAATGCGAGACCATATGCAGCAACATGCATCCATCCTTCAGCCTCTATTGAGCAGAGCTGCTGTGAGTGGCTTCTATTCAGTAACTCTTCAGAAATTGTGTCAGTGTCAAATGTCCAATCATAGAATTGATGATTAGATGTATCAGACTAATAACTTGCTACAGAAGGAGGCACAGACTTCCTGCAGCGTTGATCATCTACATTGTGTTGTCTGATCAACAGAAATGCCACTGTCAGCCCTTTGGAGGAGTGTTTTTTTTGTTTTGTTTTTTTTAAGTGATCAAAATTTTAAAAGGGAGCAATGCTCTGCCACCTTTCCTGTCAGTCTCATCAAATACAGGTGCAATGCCAAAAATAAAGATAAGAATAAAGTATAATGACATCCAGTTGAACTTATCACTGATGTTGTTTATTGTTTCAGTCATAAAATGCTGTCCACGACCACCAAACATGTATGAAAAACATTAATGACGTCTTCACCTGATGTTTGTAATGTGATACTGAACAGTTGTTGCAGACTGTATCAAAAAAGGCCGCTGTAATGTGTGAACCTGCTTCAGCTGCACTTTATCTCTCTCCAGACCATCAGAAGCTCGAGAGGGAGGCTCGGATCTGCCGTCTGCTCAAGCATCCCAACATTGGTGAGTTTCTGTGGGGGTGAACAAATGTATAGGCTGATCTGCGGTGCTTTTGAGCCACCATATCCCATTACATACGCTGATATTGTGAATGTGTTAAATTCTGGCAAAGGAGAAATAGGCTTCTCATGTGTTTAGCCCACACAGTCACTAAGTAGCTATTAATATTTAAAACATACCTATTCCTGACTGATCACAGCTGCTGCGTTTGTGTATTTTCCTGCTTTTTGAGACTTTTGTCGAGCAAATGCTTTAAATAAAAGTTGGCTTAAAGTAAGCTTCTTCTCACAGATGAACAGATCAGCGTGTGATATATTGATGCTGTCTGTCTGGTGCGGTCCTGACTTTCTCGTGTCCGTTCAGTCTGTGACGTTTTGTCATATGTGCAAATTCATGTTGGAGGGATGAATAAAAAAGAAAGACATCGCAGCGCTATTGGTGCTGTTCTGAGGTTGTGAAGGGCAGAATGAAGCAAAATGACTAAATCAATTACACCTTCCCGCTGACCTCGTTCTTCTTTCCTTATCTCATGTCCTACTTTTTCTGCCCACCCCCCCGGCACTCGTTTGCCTCTCGTCTTTTGTTTTTCCTCGTTTTGTTCTCTACTTTCCATAGATTTTCTTCATTCTTGTTCTTTCACCTTTTTTGACATGCCTTGGCATGGTGTGTAGTCAAACTTTGGACAAAGGAGGGCACAAAAAAGAGACAGATGGAGAGACGCAAGCAGGAGGAGTAGGAGACAGATGGAGGGAGAGTGTGAAGTTGGGAGGAGGAGGAAAGAGCAGTCACTCTTGTTTCTTTGCTTCAGGGCCATCCTACTTCATCATATTATACAACTGACATTAATTTTACATAACGATAACTGTGGCATTGACACTAAACCTCAGCTTTGTCTCAAGCCTTCCTTCTAAAGCCTGGGCCCAGCCGCAGCCCCGGAATTCTGTTTTTGTTGACAAAAAAGCAGTGTTGCTTACTGCTTTACAGGTTGTCGCAAGAATCTGTCATCACCATAACAAGCAAACCGGCAGCATTATTGGAACTAGCCTGCTACATCTACTACATGGCCTCAAACTGCTCAATCCAAGATGTGGCGTTGCCTGATGAACAGTTTAGCCAATCAGAGCTAGGCCTGGCTACGGAAGATGACGTCCCCATTGTGACACCCACACAGCAAGAGTTAGCGAACAAACTTGTCATGTAAGGGGGAGGGTTGTTTGTTTTTAAAGATTCATTTTGAAGGACTGCACAAAACGCAGTTCCACCACTCTTTAGTTTCAGTTGTGTGTGTGTGTGTGTGTGTGTGTGTGTGTGTGTGTGTGTGTGGCTGGGGTGGTTACTTAAATGGTGGTTAACCATGAGCTGTGCTGTCATATCACCACTGTGAAAAGCGAAAATCAATCACAAGCCACAGTTAATGGTCTTTCTTCAAGTTCCTTTTCGAAAGTTCATTTGTACGTTTTACATTTATGTTCAAGAACTGCTCATATAACTGACAGACTGCAAATCTTCTCTCTTACAGTGAGACTCCATGACAGCATTTCAGAGGAAGGATTTCACTACCTAGTCTTTGACTTGTGAGTAAAGTCAACACACACACACACACACACACACACGCTGACATTTCATCCATGTACGTGACTGTGTCTTGTTTGTGTATGCAAACCACTCCTCTCTCTTGCCTCTCCTTTCGGTCTATTTGCTCTTTCTTCCTCTCTTTCCCTCTCTCCCAGGGTGACAGGAGGGGAGCTTTTTGAAGACATTGTAGCCAGGGAGTACTACAGTGAGGCTGATGCTAGGTAAGCATGCCGCCATGTCCTTTTAGAGAAAAGAACCCCGGTGTATGTTTGGTCAGCTCACTGGACAAACCAAATCATTTGAAAGAGACATCACCTCGGGTTCTGTGAAACTGTGTTGCATTCTTCACTATATCCTGACATTTCCTTGACACTGTGACATTTAAGCTGCCGCTCCCTCATTGTGGACCCCCTCCCTTTCCTTGTGGCTCTTTGGTGTGCGGCTTATGGAGTTTGTTGTACAATTGGATTAGTGGTCTTTGTCTCTTCATGCACACTGGGGGCCTTTAGAAACCTCCACGCACACACACAATTCAAGTCACTTGGATTAAGCCTCAGTCACACTTCCTCATACTGGGCCCGACCTTAGAACCCTTAACTTTTCTAGAGATGTGACATGAACATGAGCCTCAAACAGACGAGTCATGGATCCTAATGATGGTGCGTGGGCGAGGAACAAGGTAGTTGAGTATTGGCTTGTGTACAGACTTACCAAGAGCCAACACACTCACCAGGATAGTGTGAAAACATGCTAGCCAGAATTGCAAAGTAATGGCAGTGATATTCGTGGCAGCTGAATTGACGCCCTCATTATTAAAATTGCTACCGGTCTGGGTAGGATTTGTTTGTGACTGTATGGTTTATGGCCTCCCACACAGGTTTCTCAGTATTGTTTAAACTACAGTGCCTGTGTGAGAAGGAGAATGGCTGGTTGTATGCTAGTTAAGACCTTTTTATGCAACTTCTGTTAAGTTTAAGATCTTCTGGCGTAGAATATTTGCCAGAATGGGAGGAAAAGTCTATCTATCTATATATATATATATATATATATATATATATGGGACTATTAATCTCCTCCCTGTCATTATTGGATAATCCTTTAAAATGTATGATTATTATTATTATATTATTATATATTAGTCATAATGTGTTTTGAATTTGTATTATATTTATATTGAGGAACAGAGTCATATTTTGCAGTTGCAGTGACATGCCACCGTTTTTTAACCAGACTGATACACTGAGTGTGTATATGTCCGGTTTTTTTTTTGTGATTAAAGATTACTGACACATCTTTCTTTCTGTTTTCCCCCGTCCTCTCTCTCCAGTCATTGCATTAGTCAGATCTTGGAGAGTGTCAATCATATCCACCAGCATGATATTGTGCACAGAGACCTCAAGGTGAGTGGCTGCCTGTTTCCGTGACAACCACACACTCACACCTCTGCTCGTGGCCATGGCAACACGCAGATGGCTCTCGGTTGCTCTGTCTCTCTCGTTTCCCCTGCATCCCTCTTCCATCCACTGTTTTACCCTCTATTCATCTTACCTCTTCTCAGATCTGTCACATCGTCTGTCCTTGACCAGAATTTTGCGTGTGTGTGTGTGTGTTTTTGTGTGTGTGTGTGTGTGTGCGCACATGTCTGCATGTTCGTGACTGCATGTGCACACGTGCTTGGATGCCCATGCAGAGAACAAAGATGATGAGTTATGATGAGGTGGAAGGGTTCGTCTCTAACCCATGGCAAGGAAAAGACAAGGACGCAAACAACATATGTGCATATGCGCCCACTGTGTACTGTCATGGAGGGCGCTTTGTATGAGTGAGGAGGTGAAGACATCGATAAAACCCCAAGTGTTGCCAGGACAACCCTTGTGACATCACACCACCCGTGACGCAGCGGGGGAGGGGCTTGCTCAAATGCGAAAAGAAAGTGTGTGTATCCATTACCTCAAGTATCCTACGTAACGCAGTTTAAGGTGATGGAAGAACAGTAACACACATGTGGACGTACCTTTTCAGCACTTGGGGCTGAACAACCTCAAGATGTCTCAGCCATGTTTGGCTGTATTTCATTTTTGCACATGTGTCAGAGAATAACACTGTTACCTCCAGTGCTGCCTGTCTGATTTGTTGGCTTTTTATCCCGAGTGGGCTTTTACTGCGGCCCTTTATGTCCTGCTGCCCAAACAACGGCCATTTAGAACACTGCCACACACACACCGCCTCTCGCTAAGTACACTTTCCATTTAGCATGCCGTCTGCAGTCCTGCCTAAATAACTCCTGAGTGGTTTCTATGGCTACGAACCCATGCCCATATAAGGTCTTGTGGAGATTCTCAGCCACCCATCCACTCTCTCATTCCTCTGTCTCTCCATCACTTTCTCACACCTTTACCCCACCCCCACAGGAGCTGAGTCGAACACAGCAAATATAAATATTTCTGAGAAAGAGCTTTAGAGAGACCGACTGTCACTAGCTGTCTCTCACTGTCTCTGATCTCTTGTCTTACATTCTGCTTCACCATATGTGTGTGTGTGTGTGTCTGTCTCAGCCTGAGAACCTGTTGTTGGCCAGTAAGATGAAAGGAGCTGCAGTGAAGCTGGCAGACTTTGGCCTTGCTATTGAAGTACAGGGAGACCAGCAGGCTTGGTTTGGTAAGAAAACACAACTCGTCAATCAAATGTGCATGGCTGTTTCTAGATCAGCTATTATGTCTGAATGACTGAAGAATGAAAGAGGCCTTTTATCACATTTCACAACTACATTGTGCCATCATCAGACTATACATATTCTTTGCTGTGATGAAATCAGGCTATGACACATGCCTGTGCAACATTTTTCATGAAATGTGATATCAAATAGAAACACTAAGCATAAACACTGGACAGCATCCAATATATTAGGTCAATGACCCATCTGTTATTTTTTTGGTTTTGTGAATTGTGTTTATTAGCTCACGCTGATGGGAGCTAAATAGCAGGTGATTCTGGAGCTTTCAGGTCTTTTAGGTCTTCGCTAGTGCACTCTTAAAACGTGTGTGGGCATTACTTAAGAGGCTCACACACACTTTCTAATTCATGCCTGGGTCATTTGTTTCTTGGCAATCAGCTGAGCCACAAACATTTGGCTGACTGTCCAGCAGGGACAACATGATTAATGGGCATTTGCTTGTGACTACGCTGTCATAATCTGCTCTCACGCTGGAGTCCACTGGGTCACGATGGTCTGAACCATTCACATAGCTGCAGTAGGACAGCGTTCATCAGCCATGTAATAGTAGTGTTTGGTGTTTAATTGTTTGCTTTGGATGTTTTTTGTCGGGCAGGGTTTGCAGGCACTCCAGGCTATCTCTCCCCAGAGGTGTTAAGGAAGGACCCGTATGGAAAGCCTGTGGACATTTGGGCATGTGGTGAGTGTCTGTTCATGTGTTACTCTGCAGTGGTAGCTGAGTCATATTTTGTGATTAACAACCATTTATTCTTTGACTGATATTAATTTATTATTTCATGTTCTTGTCATCTTTTTTGAGTAAAGTACGTAAGAATCGAGCTTTAGAGCTGAGATTGTCTGTCTTTGTCTGTCTGAACGGAAACTGAATTAATTTATCTTCTGTCAGGTGTCATTCTCTATATATTGTTAGTCGGATATCCTCCATTCTGGGATGAAGATCAGCACAAACTGTATCAACAGATCAAAGCCGGGGCATACGATGTAAGTGTGTGTGTGTGTGTGTACGCGCACCGGTGTTTTGTTCACGGAGCAGTGCAAGAGTTTGCTAAGCAGTTTTTGAATGTTTAATAGTGTCCGATTTAGAGCTATCGATCCTATCAGAGCCTCTCTGACGCATTGCAGAGGTGTGTGTTACAAAGGAGGAATTTTTTTCATTTAATCTGATAGAAAGATGTGTGAAGACCTGAGACGGATACATTTAATTTGACCCTCCATTAAAACTAGTAGATCAGTTCTTCTCTCTTCTTAATCTTAACAGATTCTGTGGAACTTGTCTGAGCTGATTTTGTGTGTTTATGTCTTAATTGGTTGTCCGGTGAACATGCATTCTTTATGGTCTTTTCAACAATCACACTGACCTGTTTGTTTCCTTTCCTCAGTTCCCCTCCCCGGAGTGGGACACAGTGACTCCTGAGGCAAAGAACCTCATTAACCAGATGCTGACCATCAACCCGGCCAAGAGAATCACTGCCGAACAGGCTCTCAAACACCCATGGGTCTGCGTAAGTATTCACAGTTCACACTGCTGCACAACAATACTGTTTGATCAGACCAGGGTGATCATTTACCTGGATGTTCCTGAGATTGTCTCTGTTTTTATTATGTGAAATTTGTCTTTCTGCAGCACCGTTCCACAGTGGCGTCCATGATGCACAGACAGGAAACTGTTGAATGTCTCCGCAAGTTCAATGCTCGCCGAAAACTTAAGGTACCCATCCCTAGTTTTACCACTTCATTGGATTTGTCGTTATTATTACAGTTGATAATATTGCACGTCCCAATTGAGCCACCTTCATTTTGAACATTTATATAATTCTTCACACCAAATGAACATTCAGCCTCGCCTGAGTTTGGCTGTTTAAGACAACAGCACTGTGGTGAAGCCCCCGCCCCCGCCCCCACAAAAAGATGTTGGCGAGATAAAAATGAATGCAGAGCAGAGAAGCTGAAAGCTTGTTAAATAAAGCAAAACTCCCAGTATTTATTATATCTCCCTCACTTCTCTCTCCTCCTTCCTCTCCTCCAGGGAGCCATCCTCACCACCATGCTGGTGTCCAGAAACTTCTCAGGTGGGTGTGCCCTTCGCCCTGCGCCTCCCACGCAGCACATGCAGAGGGAGAGGAGGAAGGAGAGTGGATAGAGTCCTCTGCACCTCTTTTAACCCCCCCCCCATCACCACCGCACACACTCACCCACTCATCTTGAAAAGAACAATAGGATGTTCCATGTGCACAGGAGTTTGCCTGCTGACAACATTAGAACTGATGTGAAACATGAAGTTGCTTTGAGTCTGAATAGAGTTCTAGTCAAAGTGACGTGTTTATGTTGTATGTGATATTCTGTCATTTACTGTATCAGACTGTGTGGGCACCAGATATGTCCTTGCTAATATATTTCTCCCTGCGTGTGCGTGCGTGTGTCTGTGTGAGTGCGTGAGAGACCTCTCTTCTCTGCTGCCTGTGGAGCATTAGCACATTTGAGAGAGGATAGTCTAGACTTAAATGAGAATTTTACTTTGGGGCAAGTACGGTGTTAAAAAACAAAACACAATAGGTGACTGCTTCAATTCTGTGTTTCCTGTCTCCACCCACCGAGAGTGACTTGTTTTTCTTGAAGCTCTGTATTCCTGGCCTTTTAAGTAATTAGTCAATTGATGGTTAATGATCTCAGTCCTTGGCCTAGGAAACCACAGGGGTGTATGTCTTTGCTTACAGCCCGATTCTATCAAAGCCTGTAATGTATGTGGGCTGTAGCCAGCACACCCTGTAGCTTTCTAGGCCCACAATTAAATAACGTGAGACAGACCTGCATAATTTGCGTAGCCCCTCCCAACTGTAGCATTTCTGTCCAATAGTGGGCCGGCAGCATACCAACTCTGCTGCTGCCGCCTCCTCCACTGCCTCACTGGCTCAGGAAGGTACGTCCCAGAGACACGCCCATCCTCTCCAGACACAGTTACCTTTATGGTTCATATTACAGGCTCCTGCATGCAGCCTCTGTTGGCATCTTCATCACCATTCCGACAAATGTGCATGCATTTTTAGAATTTGTTGGTTCAGGTGTAAAAGAAAAAGAAAACGTATTAAGTTTTCTGTAATATCAGACAATTTGTACTTTGTCATCACATCATGGTCAGTTCAACTTGCACTTGAAAGTGCGTTTTTACATTTCACCGCCACTCACTGACTTCATAAACTCACTTCATCTCCCAGATTAGTAGAGTCACTTTTTAGCAAGCTCCATCCTGACCTCCAGCTGAGCCTTACGCCCCTGTGGACTCCTCCAGCGGTGGCTGTGAGGGTGGGCACAGAGCGGATTGGCACAGGAAATGAGGAGGGGCATGTATCCTGGGGGCGGGAACTGACACTGCAGGGGGCCGGCAAGAGCTGGGTTGGCGTGCTGCCATCGTCAGACCTGGATCTGGTGGGGGCTGAGGAGAAGAACGGATGTTCGGGAGCTGGGGAGGAGAGGTTTACACTGAGACAGGAGATGGGAGCGCTGGTTTTGGCTTGAAACAATCAGCTGTGCAGCCTTCCTGGTGAATCCCTCGAGGTTAAACGCCTCCCTCGTCTCATGTCCCCCTCCTAAGGTCTGTTTTAGTACTCATCAAAAAGCTTCCCTGCCTCCTTGTATTTCTGATTGATGAACGGTCAACCTGTCCGCAAACCTCTTTCCCTCACCATACTAAACACCTTGTCTTTTGTTTCTGACATGAATAAAAGGAGGGATTTTGTTATTTTGAAAGTACTAAAATCAGACTCTGCTCACGTCCTAGTGGGGGAAGGGTGGTGAAGGTCGGCGATTCCAATGGTGGCTCCATGGATTGAGAACATTACAAATAGACAGTGTAGAGCAGACGGGGTTCTCTGTCACTCTTCAGACGCGAGAATCTCATTTGCTCTGCAGTGTAAATGACTGTATATATGGTGACAAGTTAATGTTACCAGAAAGAAACTCAGTGGAGAAAGCGACACAAAGGCAGGTGTTACTTTTGGAGAGTGTGATTGGTGCGCTGAGATTCGGGGTGTTTGTGAGGGTTTGATTGTCAGATTGCGGGCTTCCTCGCTGCACGACGTCTCCTGTTTGTAAGTTTTTGCAAAATATCATGTGTGACATCATCTCTCCAGCTCTTTCTATTGGGAGGAGGAGGAAGGGTTGGGTGTGTGGGTTGGGGGGCAGGCGATCTGGTCCCATGATTTCTCTCCAAAATCCTGTCACTTAAACTGTAACTTCTTTTTTGCACTTTTTTGTGGAGTATGGCTGAGACGACACTTTGCTCATGTTAACCTCTGATGACTGTTGTAAAATGTGGCACAAGTGCGTGTTTAAAGCATCTCTGTGTGTTTGCAGCGAGGCGCCTGTCGCATGTGGGTGTCCAGTGTGGTTGGATTTGTATCAGATGCCCGCAGGAGCTGTACCCTCATATTCTCTCTAATGCATCCTTCCCTCTTCATCATCCAGCTGGTATATTCAGCTCTCCCACTGCGGGTCATCCTGACCGGCCTGTCACCTGGGACGGGTGCTGATTCTGTTGAGGAGCAGCAGAGAAGGATGTGTTCAGAGAGCATGTGACCGGTGCCTCCATGTCAACACGACATTGGCCCCTTCATGGCTGTTAAGTAGAATCTGTAGCAGAATGACGAGACAATGTTTGCACCCTGAACAGTCAGCTCCTCTTTCCCCCGTTGCGGAATGAAAACATTTCCTTTTTTTCCTCTGGATGCTGCATGGCCCAGCCAAGATAGAACCTTCGCCTCAACGCGACAGTGAAATTAGAGCATGAGCTGTTACTTGTTCTTGTTAACTCTGGCCCATATCCTCTTGTGTACAATTGCTAAAACCTCTTTTCAACCTACCTCTCTCTCCCCTTTCCCCTCCCCCATTTCTTTTTGGAAGGTAAGAAACACAAGATAAGACTTCTGCAACCTGTGTGTGAGACTGTTTTGAGCTTGAGACTGAGGAAAGTGATGTTGAGTTGGCTTGTAAAGGAAATCAATGCTTCACATTAACTTAGCTCATTGCCATCAGTCCCAGTGGCAGTTTAAGTCTGACCATCACTATCTTTTTACTTCTACTGGGGTCTTCGAGGCAGGAAATGGATTTAGGAAGTTTACTTTGCGCTCAGGTTTCTTTTGTATTCCCTGATGGCAATGAATGAATTATGTTCAGAATGGGTTTTGCAGAGTATAGCAAACAATCAGGCCAAGGGGGAGAGTGCCCAGGAAATCCATTGAATGCATGCTACTTCATGGAAATATCTTTTTTTTTTAGAAGTAAGTGCGTGTGTGTGTATATAAATACTATATACTATAAAAATGCTCAGGTTTGGGGTTTCATGGATCTTACATCCACACCACGCTAAATCCGCAGTTAGCAGCTGAAAAATAAGTGAGCAGGCGTAGATGCCACAGCCTGTGAAACTCAATTTTCTGCCCGTTTCTCTCCCTTTCTATCCTTTTTTCCCTTTTTTTACAGCATGCAAAAGTTTACTCAACAAGAAATCCGATTCCGCTAAGGTAAGCTCACCTCGGTGCCCTCCTTTCTTCTCTTGCATTATCTCTTGTCTCTGCCCTTGTAGCTGAACCCCCTTTTTTCTGCAGCTGTTTTTCCTTTGTCACTCCTTCAGCTCAGTTTTCCCTTCTTGTATTCTGCTGAGCAGTATCTTTTCCATACAGTTGATATTTTGGAGAACTTGGACTTATTTCTGTCCGGGCTTGTCTTTCCCTTAAGGGTTTCTCAGTCTCATCCACAAGTTTGAGAGTCTCACTTTTAAATCGTCTTATTATCAGTGTATCCAGTAAATGGTCCCTTCTCTTCCACGGCTAGATTTCACCTCTCATTCACTCACAGTGTAAGGTTTGCTGCTCTCTTTTCCCGGCAGTCTCCATCAGCTGTTAGGTGTCTCTCCTCTCCCCTTCTGCCTCCTGCCTCTCTCCTCCTCTCCTCCGCCCCAGGGGTCTCTCTGTGCAGTTAAGTGGTGGAGGCATAGAGAGTTAGTGAGGCAGTAAAAAGGATGATCTACAGGCCATTCTATGGCACTCACCCTCTCATTTGCCCTGTTAGCTTTCAGCAGCCTGGGAGCCACGACCCACATTAGCCCCATTTCCTCAAAGGCGTTACAATTCAAATGCATCTGTGTGTGCGTGTGTGTGTGTACCGTATGTGTTTACTTGGAGTGTTTGCGTTTTCGTCCCAGCCTTCTACCAACAACAGTAAGAACAGTATAGTGAGCGCCATCAATGCCCTGAAAGACACCAACATGGCAACCAACGCCCAGATGGTACAGTAGACCGCCGTAGTGCCACCCCCCAAAAGTAGTTTCATAGTGTGTCTCATCTACGTCGTCATAGTCCCTGCTTGTCATCCTTCATCCCCCATCCAGGAGGTGGTGTTGTGTAACGTCCCCGCTGCCAACAGTACCCATCCTTCATTAACCTGTCAGGTGCCCATGTGTTCTTGAGCTCAGGCACATTTTTGAGAAATTACTAGATATACTCCTCCTAATCTCAGGATTCACATGTGCACCTTCTTTTTTTTTTAAGGATTTTATAAGGTGCATGCACTGAACTCTTGATTAAGTGCCTCTGAAATGGCAGCACAGAAGTGTAAAGTCCATGTTCAGCAAGTTTTGTAATTTACTCTTGTCATGTAACGACTTCAGTGTTTACCACCCACACTTCACTGACCTTTCTTGCTAAAATAACCTCTGCTGTGCTTCCATCTTACCTAACATTTCCAGTCATCCTCCACATGTTTCTTAGCTTATCCAACCACCTCTTTTCCATCTTGAACCTGTTTATCTTGCACCTTCATTGACTTGACTGTTATGTGTTCATGCATTAGTGGCATGTTGTTTTAACACGTTTCTTGACGTAGTGGAAGGGTTAGAGTATGCGGTCACGTCTGGTTAGCTAGTGCTTCTCAGCTGGTGGTGCAGGTCCCTTAAAGCAGTGGTTCTCTCTCCACCATCTACAATATGAATATATTCTGGTTTAATGAATTGCATTAAACCAAGAAAATGGGAAAGTGGCACGTGCACTTCCCTGAGCAGTAAACATTTACTATGACTGGAGACCCAGCCCTTACACAGCTACTTTTGGCAGTTCTGAGGGGGAAAAATGATTCGCCTCCACTGCTGAAGTAACATTTGGGGCCTCAGCTGAAAGTCAGTTGAGAGGCACTGATCCAAGATTACGATGAGTTGGACTGACTGGTCTGCTGTGTGTCGCAGGAATCTCAGAGCACGGTGGTGCACAACCCTCCCGATGGAGTTAAGGTAAGAAAGCTACATTATAACCTCAGCTGCTTTTCTCCTGCTTGTCATGGGCCAGCTGGTGGCTTTGTTGATTCCAGAGTCTGTCCTCTCCTCTCCAGGGATCAACAGAGAGCAATGCCACCAATGATGAGGAGGAAATGAAAGGTAGGAAAGGTACTCGGCTGCTTTCCTCCCTTTTCCTCTTCTTATTCTCTCTCTCTCTGTCTCCCATCTAGTGTAGCGTGTGTCTTTGACAGTAGTGACTGGAACGTGTGCTGAGGGTCTCTCACACTCCTGACCGTTTGTTTGTGGGGGTGGATGGATGTGTGTGTTCTGTGCCCGGCTGCGTTTTTTGTGTGTGTGTTCTAGCGGACAGTTCGGTGTTGAGTCAGAGCAGCGCCACAGAGGAGATGCCCCCACTTCTGCCCTCACCTCAAAGTTCACCTGCCAGTAAGTTACCATGGCAACCAGAAGCTACATGGTCGCCCCTGGCAAGGACCTAACCAACCTCCCCACTTTGGCTTTTTGTCAGCACCAGCAATGACGTCTTACACCCTTGAACCCCCTCACTCTGATCCACCAAGCCTTTTTGAGGGTTCCCACTGTTTTGGGCATTTCTGGAATATATTTGACTTTTTCTTTTTTTGTTTCATAATGCATAGAAGGAACACAATTCGGACCTTCTCCAGGAAAAGCTGTCTTAAATAATAAGTGTAGTGTGTTCATACAATTGGGGTTTTATACTCTTCGTTGTGTTCGTGTTGAGTCTTATCACCCTATATGTTTCTGGACTCCAGCCGCACTGTATGACGCAGTTACGGTAACAAAGCCTGCTAACTACATGATCGCTGCCCTAGTTTTTAAAAACACATTTATCGACTTAATCGTGGGTCTACAGCTTCGCATTGAAATATATCCAGAAGAAAAAACAAAAGCAAACTCATCCACTACCAGAATTAAAGAAACTACACAATTTTAAAAGGCAAAATCTGGCCTCTGACCACCAGTGTTTTTCACACTGTCTGTGTGTTTCTTGTTACAATGTCACCATGTTCCCACATCTCAACAATTACTGCCAATGTCATCGTGACCAGCTGGATAACTCTACAAAAGACCCAAGTCATGGTTAAAACGTAATTAATCACTTTGGAACAGGGACACTGCTAGGATGCTGAACATCGTGTGCTGCCTTCTAAGACCTTGTCAGCACAGCATCTCGGCTGCACCTCACTCAGACGCAGCTGAAGGAAATGAACAGCGAAGACTAATTTGTAGATCACAAAGTCAGGAAAAGTCATTTAAATTTTTCATCAGGGCCACTGTGGGAACCCTGAAATGTGTGTGTGTGTGTGCGTGTGTGTGTGTTTGTGTGTGTGTGTAAATGTGTGTGTTTCTCTCCCCTGGTCCTCCCAATGTGACAGCTCCAGCTGGAGCGCCTGTTTGCCCCAAACTGGCCGACTGCTTCTGCCCGTCCATCTTTACTGGAACCATGCACACCATACACAGCCACTTCTCTCCAACCTCACCATCTCCCCCTCCTTTCTGTCCTTTGTGATATTGAATCAGATTTATTCTCTTTGACCACGATCTGCTCTGTCCTCAGTGAAGTCCTCCCCTCTTACACTTAATCTGTCCACTTAAACCTCTTGTCCTCGTGCTCTCGTCAATCACACCTGCACTAACGACAAACGGAAACTCAGCTCTTTTCCATCTTCTCCTCCCCACCTCCTTTGCTCCTTGTCTGCGTCCCGCGTTTCCTTCCTAAGCACGCTAAGTTCTAATAAACAAATGGCGTCTCTGGCCCTCGCTGGGTGCTGCACTCCTTTGCCGGTGCCGTGTTGATTGTATTTCAGCATCAAGACTAGAGTAGATGTGAGCACATCAGGCAGTTAAGTGACTTCCACATCACACAGCATCATGATCAGAGCTGCACTGATCTGGCTTCCAGCTGCCATCCTGTCCTCCTGTCAGCTGTCTGTGTGTCTGTCATAACCCACACTAACTCTGGGTGTTGGTAATGTCTAATTCATCATGCTGCATGACCTACATGCAGCTTGTTGTGTTCAGTTTGATTCTGGGACTGGTTTAACTGCATGTGTGTGTGGGCATAATCACATCAGTCCTCTTGTCTTGTCTATGTGGGTGTGTGTGTTTGTTGACCATCCGTTGTGTGTTTCAGTTCCGCCGCATGAGGTAAAGCGCATGGCATGGAACAGCACAGGCAACAGCTCCTGCCCCGACTCTGAGCTCTCACAGTCCTCCGTGCCTGCCGCTCCACTAGGGAGCAACACTGTCGCTGCTAAAAGCAACGCTAAGCAGAGTAAGAACACGTCAGCACTAACTGCTCCCAGCTTTCCCTGCTGCAGCTCTTTGTGCCTCTGATGCGGCTGTTTGCTCAGGAAGGAAGAAAAACTACCCATCTTTTCTCACAATAGCACAGTTCTGAAAGCCAGAAACATGTCAGGCTTTGATCAGGGGAAGATTGCAGGACTTATCGTGTCCTGAAATGTCTTATTCTATATTTGGACCTGAAGACTGGAGACATAAATATTTTTAAAAGCGCCCACAGATATAACGTTTCAATAGAAGTATGAGTGTTTTTTAGCAAATGAAACAAATGCAGAATTTCTTTTGGACCATTTTCAGCTGCAGTTTAAGATATTTTTGTTTGTATTTACATCAGCTGAGCACTTTATTAGGTACAACTGCTCAGACCAGCCAATCACTGAGATAATTGCATTCATTCATCAAAACGGAGGAGAACTGTGAATGAATCATCACTTACTGTCAGGAACAGCTGACTTAGGCAGCTGGTTCCTCACCGTCTGAAGGGTTTACAGACTTCACAAATGATCACGTGAGCGTCAGACGCAGACTCTGCTTCAAGCATCGGATTGTTGTCTCCACCCGTTCCAGCCTCTGTTCGTTGTGATGATGTGTGGGCGCCGTAGGACCCACTGAGCATTACAAGCTCCCACCTCCCGATTGTCACGGACTGTGTCCCTGGTTTGTTGATGTCCCCCTGCTACAACGCACCTCACACGATGATAGAGGTCGACCTTTGTGATTTCTGTTTAATGAGGCCCATGGCGTGTGTGTGCTCACATGGCGGTCTAGTGAGTTTGTCAAAGCAGCCGCCGGCGGTGAATACAGCACTGGGTCGCCTCAGAGGAAAAGAGCCTGACGGACAGCAGCAGCTGAAGTGACGAGAGAAAACATCATCAAGCAAAACCACTGTGTAGACGGCCGTTGCTCGCCTCCTAACTGGCTTCTTGTCTCCGTCTTTCTGCAGCTCGTAAACAGGAAATCATCAAGATCACAGAGCAGCTGATTGAAGCAATCAACAATGGAGATTTTGATGCCTATACGTGAGTAATAGTAGCATATGGACATTTATGTAGTATAGGCATGTTTGAATCCTGACGAGGACAGTTATGTAGTATATGTATATTAGGTCTCTATTAATCATTATAAATATTACATATTCATATATAGTACATATACAGTATATACTATACTATATATATTGTACTATAAAGTGTTTACGTCCCACTCCTTTTCAAACATGTATAAATATTTTATCAGAGTCAGAATCTGTGTATTGCCAAGTAGGATTGTACACACCAAGAATTTGTCTTGGTGTAAGGTGCCACACATTTAACATTGAATAAAATGTCAGGATAAAAAGATAAAACACTGGACACATAAAATTTAAATTGAAGTAAAAATTGAATGAAATGAGATAGAATAAAATAAAAATACAATATTATTAATATTACACTACAGTACAATAGTGTGTTAAATACATTTTTTTCTTATTATCTGAATGGCCTTTTTTCTTATTATTTATTGTATACGTGTTGACTTTAATTCTCTGCTTTCCAGGTAAATGTCCGACTACTACTATGTATTTACTTTTATTTTGCTGCTTATTTACTCAGGACTTTATTTTAATGTGCTTTCACCTGTCTTCTCACCCACCTGCTCCTCAGGAGGATTTGTGATCCCGGACTCACCTCGTTTGAGCCTGAGGCTCTGGGGAACCTGGTGGAGGGCATGGACTTTCACAAGTTCTACTTTGAAAACTGTAAGTCCAGAGTCTATTTCAGTCTGCTCGGTGTAGCAGACCAGTGAACCACAGGAAGTGCAGCCAGCCCTTTTGATAAATGCTCCTTTTTCCTGTTTGTGTCACGTCCTCCGTGGCAGCTCCCGCACTGTCCCAACATGATGAACCCACAGTAGTGTGTGCATGTTTTGGGTTTTTTTAGAGCTTAGAGCTTCACAGACGAACCTGTTAAAATAAAATCAACTTGTCTTGGAATGTCTGAGGTTTGTGTTTCCTCTTGAGAACGCGTAAGTTCCACAGCGTCATCGGAACCTGTCTGTGAGAGTCTGTGCTGTTTGCTCACTGGGCCAAAGTCCCAGACATGTCACCATGATAGCACATCTCTCCGACACATTGTGTTTCGCTTTCTGCCCTCAGATGAAGCGAGACTGTCACGAGTGTTAATCACAAACGGTCATCAGTTGTGAAGACAGCTGCCAGACAACTGAATCCTCATTGCTTCTTTGTTTGTATCTGCTCAGTGCTGAGCAAGAACAGCAAGCCGGTGCACACCACCCTGCTCAACCCGCATGTCCACCTGATCGGGGAGGACGCCGCATGCATCGCCTACATCCGCCTCACACAGTTTGTGGACTCCACGGGCCGCCCTCGTTCCAGCCAATCAGAGGAGACCAGGGTGTGGCATCGTCGCGATGGAAAGTGGCTTAACGTTCACTTCCACTGCTCAGGCGCGCCTGCTGCGCCGCTACAGTGATCAGGTACTTGTGCACGAGCTGACAGCGTCAGGTTTTATCAGGATCTAAAAAAAACGCCATCTTACATCATTTAAGTAAGAGTGCAGCTACTTGACCTGTTTAATCATTGACAGCAGCTAAGTCTGCAAACCACATACATGTGCATGGCAGGAAATTAGAGTCTCATTAGAAGGTTTCATCACACATGGATGTATTTCAAGTTTATTTATTTTCATTTTGATGATTTAACTTGCAGCTTATGAAAACTGAAAACTATCTGAGAAAATTATAATTTTAGTATTAGAGGTGCTATCGCATCAGTATTATATAATATGTAAAGAGAGACAGTCAAACTCAGCAGCTTCAGATACTTAGAGCACAGGTTCTTCTCAAATTACTATATCATCAAAAGGTCAGTTCATCACATAGATGGACGTATTTCACGTTTCATTTTTTCCATTTCGATGATGATAGTTTAATTTTTTCATTAGCTGTCATTGAAATCATGAAAATGAAAAGAAATACACACTTGCAACGTATCCATCTGTGAGATGAATCTATATATGAAGATGTTCCACTTTTTGAATTAATTTATTTTCTGGCAAAAGTCAAGCTTTTTATTTGACTTGCCCTATGTGTAATATTATTGATGCAGTGCCACCTCAGATTATACGTGTAGCTGCCAGAAGTACATGTACATGTACCACAGAAGTACCACCTCTGTTGTGCTGCATCTCGAAATGAATCAGAATTGTCCTTTAAACATGAACAGGGTTCATCTCAGACACCGTAGTGAATGTGTGTCAGCTAATCTGCTGCTCGTCTTCTCCCCTCAGTGGTCCTGAGTCTCCAGTCTACTGGAGTCTGTGTTTTGGGGGGCAGTTTTTTCAGCGAGCGTGTTTGAGAGGCACGTCCTCTGCGTGGATTGGCTAGTGCCAGGAGCCCGGCCGGGTGAGAACGCATCCCTCTCCACGATACCAACCAATCCTGTCTCTCCTTTGACCTGCTGGGGCCCGGCGGAACATAAGACGCCGCCCCATGGGATGATGCATGCATCTGGCGCCTGATCGGAGGGCGCGTCTTTGCCCTCTATACCTCCCCTGGCAGCCATCTTTTTTCTGCCCGCGCGAGATGAGACGTCCTGGGGGAGGAGAGGATTTACAGTTGTGACAGTTTATGAGTATGAGTTATGAATATACTGTGTAAATTATGACTAGATGTACCAGAAACCACCAAAACCCAACCAAGCATTTATATTCACTATCTAATAAGGGAGGAACGGAGACGAGTTTTAACTTAGCAGCTGATTTCGGACACATTTTGGCATTCTAGGGATGACCGGGTAGAAAGCGTTGGGCTTCTTACCGGTTGTGTTAAACTGTAGGGAGATTTTCCTCAACTGAATCCGAGAGGGGAAAAAAAATCAAGTCGGCTCAGTCAGAGAACTTTGACGGCGAGAGAGACTTGATAACAAAAACGTAAAGCACCAAAGTGTAGAACTTTAGGCTTTTTATGTGTTTGTGTTTTCGTTTGCGTGTTTGTTTGGCGAGAGGAAAACTGTGTTGGTTGGGGGTATCTGATTTGTGTTTTGTTGTGTTTTTAGCGTCCTGTTCCCTTTGCGTTCCTGTGATTAACGAGAGCCTTCTTTTTTTTCTCTGATTCTCTATTTAAAGGCTCCTTTTTAAAGCAGCTGAGGGTTTTTTTTTTGTTTTGTTTTTTTAAAAAAGAGGGATTTTATTGTGACAGTTTAAAGCTACCTGCGCGTGTACCACGTCCCGTTGTGTCTGTATGCAGTGGAGGCAGAGCGCCGGAGGCAAAAGGCGTCTGCGTTTTGCATGTTTGCCCACCGCCTCTCCTTCATTTTTATCCTTCCAACGCCCTCCCCGTCTTCTCTATCTAACCATTCCCTCTTTGACCCTGTCACCCATTTTCTCTGCTTTCTACAGGAGCCTGGTTTGTTCATAATCACTGTGTAAATACAGTGTTTGTATAGATATATGTAGAAAAGTGTATTATATGTACATGTATCTAAGAGACACTCCTCCTGTGCATCTGGACGCGGGAACCAGCCCGTGACCTCCCCTCCTCTAGTCTAGGAGCAACTTCCTCCACGTTAGAATTTGCTTTATTTGTCCTCCTTAAAATCTGGGTAGCACTCCATTGCTCAAGAATCGAGAACGCTCACGTGAATACAACGTGCAGGCTAGCGGGTGGAGCCCTGCGGCCGTAGACTGTTTTTAAAGACGGGGAATAACAGGTTTAAATCTTTTTCTTTTCTGCCCAACAAGTTTTTAAGTCTGAAGACCTTCATCCTAGTGTCCTTAACTCCACAATGCTGTGAGCCATCTCCTCATATCTTATGCACACACACACACACCTGGTGGTGTGTTTAGGCTTTGTAACATATCTGCACCGCTGTGTGACCACGGCGCCGAACCCTGGCTGTGTTGTTTGTGTCCATCCATCCGACGGTCGTATCTGAAGCCCCCGGTATCTCTAGCTGTGGTCCCATGCGTTTCTGCTCTTGAGGTGTTTATTTGTACCTCTCTGTTGTTTCTCTGTTTCCCGTGTTAACTGGTTTTTGCGTTTTCTTCTGTCGTCGTCGCTGTTGCTGTTGAACTTGTCGTTTGGTAATTTTGCCGATCCGCCAAGCTGGAGTTCTGCACTCTCCCTCGCACACAGGAAAAATAAAAAGGGAAAAGAGGGAGGAAATGACACAAAATGGCAGATTGAGTGATCATAGATTGATCCGGACTAAATTAAACGTAAGAAGTTACCCGTGGTGGTTAAATTGTGCCTGCTCAGTTGAGGACGTTCAGAAGCCAGATAGAGAAGGTGTTGGTGTGGGTGTGCAGGTTTCTGTGACCTCCACTGTTGAACCAGAGCGGGACAACTAGTTATATGCATGTTTCAGTTACGCATTTCTACCATGTACCTACTAAATGAAGATGGAGCTAGTGTCAATATATTTGCATCTTTTGAAATAAGAATTTCCTCCATCTCGAATGTTGAATAGGTGACATGACAAATGTTTAAAAAATGCAAAATTCTACAAAAAAAAAGGAACAAAAAAGGATTCAGGAGCCGTAGCTTGGTATGAGGCCCTCGATGATTTTTCCCTGCGTTGTAATGATATAATATTGGGCTGCGCTTTCTCCCCCAGCCTTCACGTGAATGCTGGAGTTTTATTTGCATGATCATGATGTACAATGAATTACAACCATGAATTGACGACTATCAAGTGTTTGTCTGAGTGTTAGTTGGTCTTCATCATAGCTTTGTTATTCTTCAAACTTGGATCTTGAAAGTATTTAATAAAAATACTATTTCAGCAGTTGACTTTTTCTCTCTCGTCATTCGTCCTCATGCCTGAAGTACCTGATTGTCATGCACAGGCACCAACAGCTATCTGTTTCCACCACAGCCTTCTTTGTTTTTTCCTTGGATAATTCGTCCTAAATCCAGGATGTGTGGAGCGACTGTTGCTGTACATTTGAGTCCTTATTCATCTTTCAGCTGGTCTTCTCAGCAGTCTCTGCATGATTTTGGAGTTTAGAGATGCAACAAGCGTCACAGGTTATGTAACACTGCAACAATGCAGTGTTTGGTCCGATCATTGGAAAATGTCTCTGGTGACATTTCGCACAAAGACACCGACCGTCTCTGTGGTTGTTTACTCTCTGGACACCTCTCAGCATAGCCAGCATACAATTTGTCCTCCGCACTAGTCTGTCATCACACAGCTAAATCTGATGAAGCACTGAAGAACTCTCGGGGGCGTCGATACCCACATCACACCACTCATCCGCTGCTGCCGTCCAACAGCTCGTTCAGCTCGTCCTCCGTCTCTCCGGCCTGTTTGTAGCGGCGTGCAGCGCCGTCGAGTGATGCAGCAGCAGCCTTATTTAAAATGATTTTTTTGGTGTTATTTATGATAGTGCCAGTTATTTTAAGAATTGTGTGTGTGTGTGTCCGTCCCTGGGATGTAGGACAGCTCCCCTGGTTCTGCTGCTTTCTGTGTGATTAATGAGGAGAACTCCGCAGTCGGTTAACTTCCACGCTCACACTCACTTTCTCAAAGACACACGAGTCCGAAACTCATCGGGCGGCGTGTCGTTAGCGCTCTCTGACCTCTGACCCCTGGTGTTCACCTTGAGAGTCACCGAGGTCACACGTGACCCACTCAGACTCACGAGTCGGGGTGTGGTGAGTGTCCTCCAGACGTCGGTCCTCAGGTCAGGCTCGGCCCACCGCCCTGTGATGAAAGGAGGATGAAG
>CAAKHB010008439.1:4486-31214 GCA_901007665.1 Aeoliscus strigatus
AACCTGTGGGTCTCTTTGACAGACTCCAATGGGGCTGCCAGGAGCTCACCTCCAGACATGATGACGAGACACAGGAAATCTACAGCCTGGAGCTGTTTGCAACACACAGACCATCCTGATGAAAATCACATCTAGCTTCAGAAAAAAACATATTTTTTGTACATTTTTCAGAAAATAATATGACATTGATATTGATTTAATTTGTGATAAAGGTATATGTTATGTGTCACATGCATCTTTCAGCCAAGTTATTACAATTTTAATTGGTTGCCAAAATCTTTATTTAATTCATAATTAGCTTCAGTCATGTCTTTCTCTGTCCACATTTAGATGAGACATTATTTAATTGCAAGGTTTCTGCAAACTCCAGTGTAGCCTGTCCCCAAAGGAGCTGCGCTTCCGCTCCCCAACTATCAATCACTTGAATTAGATTGTCCATTATAAGAGCGTTAATGAGCGTAATTGCTGAGGCGGGAGATGAGTAGTGAAATCAATTAAACAGATTGTTTAACCCTGATACAACTTCACACTTTGTACGCAAATACAGTTCAAGATGACAGACATGCTTCTGTTCCCTGTGCAGGTATGTATAATTGTATTAGATGTAGTGAAAAAAAGACAGAATATGTGTGTATAGTCGATGATGGACAAATTGGATTTGGCTAAATTTGTTTTTTAAGTAAATATATTGAACCGTCATGTGGATTTGTGATTTTTAAAGTATGAGGAAAAACATGAAATGCTGCTTTTCTCACCCTTCTTGTCACATTCCGTCCCTCAAAGATCGGTACTGATACTTAGTCCTCCTGATTTACAAACTCCTGGGCAAACAAAAAAAAAAGGAAAGGAACAATTAAAAAAAAAAGATTAATAAATTATAAGAAGCTGAAACATGTAAATAGTAAATAAATAAAAACATTTATATATTGCATATATTTTGTAGCAAACATGACATCCTCATTTTTTTGTTAGTAAGTTTGATTCTATGAATGTTCTTGATGTCCTTTGATTTCTGTACAATCAAACTAAACCGTTATCAAGCTTTATCTGTTTAATGCCACTTGTCAATGAAGGGGTGATGGAGAGTATCACTGCAGTCATGACTGAACACATATTTTCTATGCCCCCCTTCTTGTTTGTGTGCAACAATGAATCATACAGCCAATACTTGCCATGTTATAGAATCTGCGAAAGTCAAATCTCAAGTTTTTTTCAGTACATTGACATTTATTGGGATGCTTACAAGAAAAAAGATACATACGAATAAGAATGAAAAGTGTACAATTCTGTTGTTTGTCTGAATTTAACACATAATTCAGACAAACAACAGAATTGCAGAATTGTCATTTGCCCACACTGAATAATTATTTGGGGCACGTATCTCAGCGAGGGGCGAGATCCCCGGTGCATGCCTGGATTGACAACTTCTCCAGGCTTTGGTCTCATTTTCTGCTTGGCCATGAATGGAAAAGAACAACAAAGAGGCACGGGGAGCCAAGGCAACTGATACATATTTCATCAGGGGATTCTCAACACTGCTGGTAACCCGGTGAGAGGGGGAAGGAGGTCCACAGTACGGTGGTCCTCTTTTAGTGCTTTTCATTGATCCTGCTAACCTCAGGCGCATTAAAAAATATCGTATTTTTCCATCCTCAGTTGCCGTTTGCTTAATGCAGCAGACTCTGGCATTACCTGTTTGGTCAAATGGAAAAATAGTTCAAGCCAACACAAACACAACAATGTAACGTCAGTGAGCTGGGAGACTGGGTGTAAATGTCAAAACCCCACATGGTCGACCTCATTAATAACGCAACAGCCGTCTCATCATCTGCAGGAGAGTGTGCAGTTAAACAAAGCAGAACTCCACTATCAACGACAGCATATTGTTACGGTCCAGTATACGATCTGAAGAATTCCCATTTCAACTTTCATTCATCACTTTTCATTTGGGAAATGCAACATGCAGGAAATGCGTTAACAAATGACCTTTCTGACACTTTAGCAATCATGTGAGATTATTCTCTTGGCTTTGTGAAAGAGGTGTAAATTATGAGCAAAATAGTGAAGGGATATATATAAACACAAACATATAAACTAAACATTAGAAACGTATAAACATGGGAGCAGATGGGATGGTGGACCACTGGAGAAGAAATCACATGATAATTCACCTTAAAGAGAAAGCAAGTGTCACTTAAAAGGGAGAGAGATTTTATATATATATATATATATATATATATATATATATATATATATATATATATATATATATATATATATATATATATAAACTAAAGTAAACAGAATACAATATTACATTTTAAATTACAATTGAAGCTATGATGTTAAATATACATATATTTTATACATGAATGAATATAGTTTGTACATATAAGCTTAAATATATATAAATTTAGAATATATCATATTAAATATGTCTGAGTGCCACTGATTTCTTGGGATAAAGGGGCGGATCAGGTTCAATTATTGGTCTATCTGTTTTTTCTTTAATCAATTAATGTAATGAACTACACTTAATCCTTGAAGAAAAAATTAAAATGTCGCTCCTCACAATGTCATTTGGTGACAAAGGAATGTCAGCTGATATACTAACAGAAGTAAGAAATGTGTATGAAAGCGTGTTTTAATGCCATCGCGCTCACGTGGTAGATTAGTTGAGAAAAGCACAGTGTGACATCAGTTGCTCCTCCCAGGCTTTTTCCATGGTTCATGGTTTGTGCACACAACCTTATGTTATTTCCCACTTAAGTGGCCTTTATATTTGTTGGGAGAAGCATTCTTCCATGAGGGAAGCTATGGCATTTCTTGACATACAAGGACAGCAGACATCTCAGTGCCACTGAGCAGCAAAAAAGCTTCTGTTCCAGTTCATCTGCTCTGTCCTCTGCTCCTGTCATGTCATCCTATGTCAGCAGATGCTAATGAATATCCCCCTACACAAAGTCAGCGTAATTCTGCCAACAGAATGTCCCCTCATTGATAAGATGTGCCGTTATACCAGGAGGAGTACCATTGGCACTCAGCTCTCCACCACCGAGGGATTTTTCATGCTTTGATGCCTAAGCCGGATTCCTTTCTTTCTGTCTTTTGCAACACTCAGATGGAATTGGGTGCAGTTATTATTGGGGGATTTGTTCCTGGTGATGGCAATGAAACACTCCATCAACTGCTTAATCTTCCTCACGGCCCCGCTAGTAGTGTCTTTTTTTTTTCATTTGATCAGTGTTTCTATTCCTCTTTGGCTTTCGTTTCCCTCCTTCACTCTCTCTTAAACTTCACTGCCCTTTATGATGTGAACATGTAATTGGCTAACCTCCTCCAGCTGCATTTTCACGAAACAGAACCTGAATTTCACAATTTAAATAACTTTAAGAAATACAGTGTTCTTTATTGTACTGTGAAATGAGTGTTTAAAAGGATATTTTTCAGTCGCGTTCCTCTACACAGTCACGTATGAACTATAAGTCCAAGCCATCGACAGTCACTTGCAGTCCGAGTTGTTTCTGTTGCATCTTTTAAATATATGAAAAGTGCAATATAAATATAGTTTAGCTTGGTTTAGTTTCAATATTTGACAAATATCAACTATGTTCCCTCGTAGGTTAATATACTGTAGAACACACATTCCCAGGAACGGTAATTTGCTTTTGAGATTCATGACAGAAGATTTTCAGCCATTTGTTATTAATATTGTGTCTAATAGCCATGATTATTTATTTGATAATGTCCCAGATTTTTCTGCATGGGCTTTATTGACCATAATTGTTGTTTCATTGTTTGCATGGAGAAAGACACACAGCAACTCCCTGCTTTTAGCACACAAACAGGGATGGGTAATTAGTGAGTTCAATATGATCTGGATATACCCTGCTCATCTGCTGCCTGTGGGCTCCCCGAGCAATAATAAGTTTAGAAAAGTACCATAATGCTTTTACCATTTCTATACTGACATGCATGAAAACTATCATTCAAGACTTCAGTGTGAATCCTTTTCACATCAAATCAAACGTCTGCCTTAATCATTTGTGCACAATTTACATTCAGCTCTCCTGCAGGGTTTCATCTTATCCTAAATAGGACAAAAGCTTGCTATATTCAAAACGTTGTTTTTCCTCAGAGCTTCCTGTCATCATTGATGCCACAGTAGGAGTGATCTGAGTTGAGCATTGTCTGATCTGGCGTAGGCTGGTTTTCATCTGTCACTAATAGCGAGTGATCAGGGGGAGAAAAACAAATTCAAGACTCATCCTCGCCTTTCACATCTCATGCTAATGCATTGCCGATGATTCTTAACATCTCAGCACAGACTGTTTGCTTGCTTATGGAATTTCTCTTTGCATGGGGGCTTTTAGGATGCTGCAGGACTTAGCTTGATATCAAATGTTTCCACTTGATCTTCTGGTTAACCGTCCCACTGCTGCTGTAGTCAGGGTACTCAGATGGAAATGTATTGAGTAACAGATCACAGCTCAACAGAGAAATGCCCTGTGAGGTAAAGGTAAACATTTCTCCACATAATACACACATGTACAGCAGAAAACAGCTTCTGGCACGAAAATCATACGTCCTTTCGTCAAACTGTTTTCTTTATGAGCGGCAGGACAATAGATATTTATGGGGGAAGAGTGAAAAATGTGGCCACAGTGATAATCTTGTTTTTTTTGCTATGTTCTTGGAACCCGTTATCGCATGATAGCATCAATAATTCCGCACACAACACTGTATTTTCAAACTTTTGTGTTATTCCACTCATAATAAACGCGTCAGATTGCAATAGGTGGCTCTACTAATTATTCATTGGGAGGGAAGGGGGGGGTTATAATTTAAGGGGGAACCTTAAACTTAACCTTAATCTCTGAGTGTTTGTGTTGTGTTGTGTTTGGAAGTGGATTTAAAAGAAAGTTTTTACTTATTTTACACATTTGCACATTAGTCTATGTTCTTAGTTAAGACTTCCTCACACTAATTTTCAAACATGAAATGTAACTGTGTTTTGATGTGGGTTTGCATTATGTGCTTTTATGTTTGTCAAATGTTTAAAATAAATATAAACTAAATGAAACCACTGCAAAACAACACTAGATGCAGTGCTAAATGCCAGTCAGAGAAGATGTTTTCAAGAGGAGAAATGTGCTTAGTGAAAACAAACCCATTGAATCTCACCTTGAGTCATTGTCTGCCTGACAACTGTCTCCTGCACGTGTTCCTGGTACTCTGGAAATAAAGAGCTGGTGGAGCAATCAGCAAAGACATGTTCTACCCTCATCTGACGGCATGGGTCACAGATAGGTGGCTCCATCCGAGCAAAAACAACTGATTGCAACAACCATTTATCTCACGCCAGACTGAAGTCACAGAGATCCAGACAGCAGACTCAGGTCTCCTCTGGCAAGAAACTGGTCCTCAGCCAAAGCAACAATCATTCAGACAATTGTATCTGTAAGTGGCATTTGGATTTTAATAATAATCATAAGAGAGTGAAATTCACACTGCCAAAACTTGAGCTGTTATGGTCATGGTGTCCATAGACACTGGCTGTGTCACTGTGCCATATCAACTGATGTAGACCCATCTTCATGTGGTATTCTGTGAAAATGGCCTCATCAAATCATGAGTTACAGGCGTTGCAGTTCGTTTCGTCAAGTTGTAAGGTGAAAGGAAGTAGGAAATACACCCATAGTAGTCACATGATCAGGACAAGACCTGAAATCACATGACTAATGGTGTGTTCCACTTACAGTCCATGTAATGGGTTGTTAATCAGCCAAGGAGGTGCTATGAGGTACTGTACACTGGGTGGTCAGTCCATGTCCTCTCTGACACAGCCCCAGCCTCCTCTACATCAGTCCTTCGATGCAGGATATGCACCATGCACTAACAGTCAGTACACAGTTTTAAAGAAAGAACATCTCATACCTATATCAGTAGTCAGTACACAGGGCTGGTCCTGTAATTTGCAGGGATGAATGAGGTTGTTGGTAAACTCAAGCCCAGTCTTCACGCGGTGTTGTTGGAGAAAGGATCATATTTGTATAGTTGAGATGTTTTTCCTCGACTGCGTCATACGTGAAGTGTCAGAAAATAAATCACACAATGCTTCTCTCGGTACACTGCTGACCCACCAAGAACCTGAATAGTTTTGGACAATGTCTCCCCTCCACAACGTGCTGGACAGTCACAGGAGGACGTTTAGTGGAGACGCAGCACAGAATACTGGATGTCACAGACTGTGCACTGGGACTGTCACACTCACTGACCCAATACAACCAATACCACAACCAATAATCCAATAGCATGTAAATCTTACTGTGTATCCACACACTAGTCGATTTTATTTTATTTCCATATATGTTAATTATTGTACAGTTTTTAGCTCTGCTTTGTTATTTTAACAAATTATATTTTTGAATATAATATAATATAATATAATATAATATAATATAATATAATATAATATAATATAATATAATATAATATAATATAATATAACAAATTATATCTTCATATTTTTAGTCTTGGTTGGAGCTGCTGTGACAAACTAATTTCCCCTTTGGAGATTAATAAGTATCTCTGATTCTGATTAAGATTTTTATCCAGACTTGACAAAACGGGAAGGTGTACTCGAAGCCAAACATAAAAACATGCACTGAAAAGAGGAGTCGAATGCAACTGAGATGGAGTAATGGAACAGATATTAAAACATAACTATGCTACTCGGGTGTGTCGACATGAATTGCACTGTTAATAGAACAGTAGAAGCGGGCAGAGGCTGTGGACCAGAGGCGAAGATACAGATCACTCTACTATCTGTAGCCCAGTTACACGCAGGCAGAGGAGTCAAAGGAGACAACAAACCTTACATGGTAGAGAATGAGGGAGGAAAAAATAGCTTCCACAATGTTGCTGACAGAGCAGACATAATTCATTAAAATACAATGAATCCTTCCTCTGCTCCAATTGTGTTCCACATGCATCGCAACCACTGTGCAGATATGAAGAAGGGATTCATGCTGTTTGTCTGCCTTCCAACACAACGGTCAATTATTTCCAAACAAAACAGCTTCCACGAGGTCAGACTTCTTTGTGTTACTGTCTGTGTGATAAGCGAGAGAAAGGCTGTTTGTTTCAATTTGCTTCCTGGTTAATGAAAAAAAGTGTCAAGTTTTCTTTGTTGGGATTTATGATGAAGGCCAACGCATCGTAGCAATGAGTCACGTTTAATATGTCTGTTTGAAACAGTAGCATATGATTCTTACAGCCTGAATACTGACAAGGCCACAGCTTTCAGTGGTTCATGAACATTCCATTGGGTACATCTGAGTGAATCAAATGTAGTGCACTTCTATAAACATGTATATACTTATATTTACATACAAATAAATCATTTCTATTCCTGCCGAAACCATGTGCTGGAATCATGTGCTGGACAGAATGGATAAGTAACTGTAAAGCACAAAGGATCTAAATAACTGCAGCTCATCCAACATCACCGTTATCAACATTTTCACAGAATACTCCTGCTCAGTGTCTGTACTTATCAAGTGTCATGTCTTTGAACCCTTTTCATTCCATTCCTCTTCATTCCTAGGACCAATGATGGATCACTACTCCCTGTGTGAGTTTTACAATCTGTGCAGAACGACAACTTGAGTCCTGAGAACCCTTGAGTCCGATAAGAAGAAGCAACCTCATGAAGAGCCTCAGAGGAGGGATCTCTCTCCAAGTGTGGACGGACCAGTAAAAGATGTTGATTGTGCAAACCATGAGCGGTAAGAAGGATGCATCTTCAGGGGAAACCTGCAGCACCAGGGGAACAGAGGAAGAGAGAGGGAGAGAGAGAGAGAGAGAGAGAGAGAGAAGCAAAACAAACGTGCATCAACTACTTTTGTCGTCGCTTGGCAATCCCCGACTTTAGACTCATAAAGCCAGAGTTTCGGCAGCCACAGCTCACGCCTTAACATTTCGGACTTCTCTCGCTCCTTTTGCTTCATCACCAGCCTCACTGTCTGTTCCACCTCTTGTCTCTTTCACTTTGCCATCACTCCATCTACCCACTTCCCCTCCCTCTCTCTGTATGAAGCTCTCCCAGTATGTGATCAAAGCTCACTGTGCCAGAGTTCTTTCCTCTCTCTCCAGAAGCAAAGAGACAAGGGAAACAAAGGCCCCACAGTAGTCTGCCACAAATAACCTCTTGTATTCACCGCGCTGCTGCACCATCCTCACACACAAACACGCATGTACAGATTCAGCCTATGGCAGCATCAAGGAAATGAGTGAAGTGAAGCTGTTTGATTTTAGAGGTATCACCGCCACTTGTTAGGTCGCCACGCAGCTTTTAATTATCTGTTCACACCAAAATGACATGACACATGCAGAATGATCTGACTGAGTGTAGCAGACATCGCTGCTTGTAACTTGCCCCTGCATACCTTTGGTCATCCCCCCATCACTATCAGTAGGATGTGAATCAAATCTGCAGCAGGTCACCTTTCCGTGACCCCTGTGGAGGCCCGGGATCTATCCAAGAACAATGAACCTTTTGGAAGTCAAGATTACTCTACGTCCCACATCCTGGATGGTACGGGGCCTCTTACTCCCACCATAAAACCATAACCGAAGATATAAGACAGTAACACATCGGAGGAAGTTCTTTCAACAAACCTTACAAACCCAGCAAATACTTTCACGCCAGAGAGCAGAGCTGGAAGAGCCTGAGACTCAATACGGTTTAATCCAAAGGACAATCATCTTGTGTACTGTTTAATATGTTAATATTAATATTTATAATATTTATAATTCAGTCAGTGTCCGTATCTTCTTTTGTTGTGTAGAACGAGGAACTATTGAGCATTAGATTCATATGCTGAAAAGAAAGTGTGGAAGCTTGAAAAGAAGCAGCATTGAGAAGGAACCTGAATGCAGACCAATGTCTGGAGAGAAAACAATCATCGTTTCTCCTTCGGGCCTTCAGAAAAGGTTTGCTGTCATCTGACCATCTATTCTGTGCTGTTGCATCTTTTTAGAAAGCCATTTGGGGGAAGTGTGGTCGTATTACAATTCCCATTTGAAGCAGGTACATTACTCCCTTGAAGGGGTTATGATCCATATCTACTATGGAGTTAATAACCAGAAATTTATTTTACATAATAGTGTTTTGTGCCCATTTCCTGCCTTTCTCCCCTCTACACTCACATCCTCCTGCACTCCAGTCATCCTCTCCTCACTCCCCTTCACACTTCAAACTGCCTATATCGTACATTATGCAAAGTTTTTTTTGCATTAATCAGTAGCAAAAGACAGCGTTATGTCCCAACTGAAACTCCAGAAGTCTGTTTGAACAGAGAATAAGTGCAGTGGCACTTTGTTGTCACTTCTTGATGAGCAAAGGAGCATCATGAATGCGTAGCAGCCATGTAATCACGACAAAGATGCATCAGAAACTGAAAGAAAGAATCAACACAAATTGGACACATCTTTTGTATTTTTGGCCTTTGGTCGATTGTCGCGAACGGCAGTTCTGCAGCCACTCAGCTGCTGCTCTGTGTCTGGTAGCCAGTGGGGAAAACTGTGCGACTCATTATCCTCCATTAGGGTTTTTTGGCTGAATCAGTGTGGAGGCAGCTCTGGGCCGTATAATGGGTGTGACGGAAATCACAGAGGACAGGCTGATGCAAACCGCCTCATAGAGCAGGTGCTGCTCACATACAAACCCTCTCCTGTCAGGACAAACACAGATATGCATATCTCTGCACACAGAGGACAAATAATAATAATGGTAGTAAAATGAAATAAACTGAACTATGAACTATGAACTATGAATTCCATCTGACAGTTGTGGCCAAACCCAGCTTCAGTGTTTCAGGCGGCTGATTCTCCCTGACATTTCCTGCTTTCTCAAGCTTTCAAGAAGACATCGGGACCAAAACAAGTTAAGCACAGTTAAGCAACAGATAAGCACACGTGTCACATTATGAGCGTTATCTCGAAATCTGTTCGTCCGCTCCACAGGCAGAGGTTCTGCAGATGTTGCTGTCCAGGGTTACTCTGCTACATTTCTGTCAGTGAAGGGACACTGATGTGCTTTTCATGACTTTTCAGCATTTTTTTTGTGTAATTTGCAAATGACTTGCTCATTCAGTCAGCGTGACATTCGCCACAATATCTGTTGACCAACATAAGAGCTTTAGAGCTCCGTATTCATAGCGGATTATTAAATGTTATCAGCAAACGCTGTGGATTAACATTCTGTTTTGCTCATAATTGCTGTGATATCTGTTTGAACAGCCATTTGGAACCTGCTAATCATGTCCACTGATTGTTTGAACACGTCAGACTCCATGTTAGATCTATAAACATCACTGACTGCGCAGCCTTTTAACTCCATCAACTGCTGCCATGAGTGCACGCTGTGAGTATTTTCACGACATCACATCCTCTTGGCGACTTGTCGCCCAGCAGCGGCAGCCACAGCTCACATGCCCACAGCTTCCTCACTGTGGGAGAAATCATCCACTGCAGCGCCATCCTCTCTCTGTCAGCTGAGGCTTAGGCAGAGCTGTGTTCACTAGCTCAGCCATCTAAGCTCTACAAATGACCCACAATATGCTGGAGTGCCCGCAGGGGAAATAAAGCTTCCAGACACGAGACTCGATCATCATTGCGCTCAAGTGAGGGAAATGGAGGGGCAGAGAGCGTTTAACCATGCTTGCTCCGCTGGTCTCCCGCATCTTGTTAAATGCCGATGGCCACTTATAGAGGAAAGGATAGCCGAGATGATGAAATGTAATGGGCCAGGAGAAGAGAGGAGCCTGGCTGAGGACGGCTGAAGTGAAAGGGAAGATGACACAAGAGCAGCTAGGAGATTTAATTGTCCTTAATAGGAAGATGGAGAAAGTTATTCTGTGCTGACACATGGCATAATGTGTGTGTTTGTGCACTCGTGTGAACGAGTAGTGCTGCCTCAGGCACTTTGAGGATAAAAAGAAAAGCTGCTTGTCTCATCACTTACTTTGTCTGTTTGCCTTGATTCACCACTTAGTTTGTTGCAGATACTTGATCACGCTCAACACATTCATTTTTTGGTATAAAAAAGTGTTTTCTCATGTCATATATAGTTAATGGTGTGGAAAGAGTGGACAAAAACACAGATGGTCCTTGTAGCAGTGATGCTGCAGAGCGAGTTGATGGTTGAAGCTGCAGATGCTCCTGTCTTCTTTTAGATTAATTTCTAGATTAATATCCATCTGTTATATATGTGTAAAGACAGGAAATATTCATTGAAATTTGATCAGATTTCAGATTTGCAGATTTTTGCTCCCTCTCCAGGAGCAGCATGGAAAAGCATGATTTCCCTCTCATATACAGTATGTGTGTGCTGGAGCTGAGACTGGGTGTGTATTATGATGTGTGTATGGAAACAGTCTGACTATCTGTGCTGAGGGGATAACACACACACACACACATCTCATTATCATGTGGTCTCCTTTGCCTAAAACAGCACAAACTGTAAATATGACATGTGACAAGAAAAAGTCAAGTAATGAATGGATCCCTGCCTTGTAAGTTAGTGTGTGTGTGTGTTAATATATTTTATAACATTTTATAACCTATTTATATTTTGTTTGCTCTTGCTTATTCACTCGTCTGTTTCCATGCAAATGTACAGTATGTAGAGTATGTGGGTCAGCATTAGCTCGTCGTCCAAAAACCAGAATAACCACTGCAGTCACATTGTCCTGTATGAATGTGAGTGAATGTTTGGTAGTGGTCGGAGAGGCCGTTGGCATGAATTGGGAGCCACGTTTCCACCAGTCTGCCCCAGGGCAGCTGTGGCTACAGACATAGTTTACCACCACCAAAGTCTGAATGTGGAGTGAATGAATAATGGATCCACTGGAAAGCGCTATATAAGACTGTAGCATGATCATTATCATCATTATTATTGTTGTTGTTGTTGTTGTTATTAATATTTTGTCAAACTAATATGAACATTTAAAACGGAGGACACTGTATTTGCATTCCCACTTTTACATCATCAGCCTCAGGCAGAACTTGTTCCAGCTCAGTGCCAAATTGACTAAGTGAGACTGCCAGAATACACATGTTGGCAGGGTGTCATTGGTCATCATCCTGCTGAGAAAAGGTCAGCACCACACTGCTCTGAAGAATGCTGCAACCTGCTCTGCATGTGAGATAAAGACAAAAAATGTTCATTTGTGTCACACTGGCCGATACACTTTGGGCTGCTCATGGGCTCCTAACTGAATGATGCTGAGAGGTTTGTCTGAGACTTATTTGATATAATGTACGTAAAATGTGTCAGTGTGTGTGTGTAAGAGAGCCATCAAGAAAAGTAAAACTCACTACATGTGGTTATACGCCACTTCCTGTTCCCGCATGTCTATTCTGACGACTGTTCCAGCATTAACAAGGTTAATCACATTTAGAAACGGAGGCTGTCGTCTGGCAGGATGTTTTGTTGGCAGCCTTTGGCTTTGGCTCTGTTTGCCTCGCAGAGAGACATAAGACAGCCTTATCACAGCGTTTCTCCAGCGCAAAGCTCGTGGGATATGTCCAGGATTAGGATGATAAAAGGTGACACTGTTTCCTCAGTGACTTATTGTGGAGAAGGATTTTTGTGACAGGAGCTAAACTCACGTCCTGTGAGTCTTTAAATTAAACTAAGTCTTTGATGAGATGTTGGTTTCTGAGTAGAAACAACAGGCGGATGGGTTCTATGTCTTCAGGCTGTTTCACATTTCAATAAAAACATACACACATGTTGTCTTTGACTAAAAACTGTCATTTGAAGACATGAGGAGGAAATCATTTTATAGAACACACAATAAACGTTTTATCCCTTTTTTAAAGTAATCATTCACTCTGTATTGGTCTTGTAATGTTTCTTAAAGTTGGTGAGTAAAAGGAATAACTATGTAAAGTTATTATTTGTTTTAACACTTCTTCAGTCTGTCTGTTTATTTTATTCCTTGAGGTTTTATACTAATTTTATTTCACCAGGTGAATATAAAACCAATATTCCTTCTCATTCCACTCCTCCTTCTCCTCCTTCATCCAGTTGTTCAGCTGCTGAAAGTTAGAATGTTCCAGTAGCTGCCAGATGACAGCTGTGCCTGTGTGCTGTACTGACGTTTTAGACAAGATTCTTTTGTCTGGAAACAGCTGACAGCTGGAAAATGATGCTATGAGAGCCGGAAGACTGAATCCAAACTGTTCATTTGTTAAACTGATGAGGCAAAGACCTTCTGATACTCTTTAGTTCACTCAGAGTGACGAATCATGCTCTGTCGTTCCAGAAGTATCAGGTTGACTGACTGCAATCACGTTTTCAATAAAAGAGTTTGACTGAAATTAGGAGAAGAAGAATGCCCATCTGCATCAACAGAACGTTCTGCTGCGTTCCACTGTATGTCCAATGGCAGAGGTCAATCAGTCAATGTAATTAGACGAATTAACCCACAGCATGAACAAACTCCACATCCGTAAGGCAGTGACTCTCATAAGTGCTTCAGTTCACCAGTTGTCTTTCAGCCATCAGTCAGTAAACCTTCATGTTCTTCATGTTTTCATGTTCTTCATTCGTCTGCTCTGTTAGCATTCGTCTGTTTTATCTATTTCATTTATTTTGGAGTTAAAATAACATGTTTGTTATTTGCAAACTTGTGCCACAGCCACCTGCACCTTTTTACCTCTTGTTGGTTTCTATTTGAGTAGAAAGCCCACGGAATTATAGTTTGTGTTCATCTGTTTGAATAATTCATCCAAGTTGCTGTGTGCGTGTTTGAGAGAGAGAGAGAGAGAAACACGTGACTATGTTTGATTTCTGTGTGTGTGTGTGTGTGTGTGTGTATGGGAGAGGGGGAGGTAAATGAACTTGTCCAAAATACTTTCACTTCACAGGAGCATGATTGTAATTTTCAGCCTCTCCGGCAGTCGTCATGTGTTCCATTGACAGGAAGCAGATAACTGGCTGAGGCAAACATACGTATCCCTGCTCTATTCTATCTCCCCTTACCCATGCTTCCTATTTATGTGTGTTTCGTTGTTCTTTGCATATTGAAAAGAATAAACTGTCAGACATGAAAATCAGAGCTTATTGCATGGCACATGTCAGTGTCGGATCCCCCACCCCTTGTGGATACCTGCCATCATATCCTCAGCAAGTGTGCTCACAGATATCTGCTGTCCCCACAGAAAAGCCAGCTTAGCCAGGTGCCCTTGCTCCTGAAGATAAAACTCCTAAAGCTTGAATGACAGGTTGAGCACTTTGAGACCACACACACACACACACACACACACAAACACACACACACAAACACACACATCTAACAATCAAAGTGAGGACATTCATTGACATGATGATTTCCTTAGCCACTTAATCGCCATCACATGTCTAACCTGAACCTTTACTCTACCTCAAACCTAAACCCAATCCTAAACTGAACCTGAATCTAAACCCAATCCTAAACTGAACCTGAACCTAAACCCAATCCTAAACTGAACCTGAATCTAAACCCAATCCTAAACTGAACCTGAACCTAAACCCAATCCTAAACTGAACCTGAACCTAACGTGACCCCTGTCCAACAAGAATGCAAGCGGTTATAGGCTTCTGTTTCAGTTCCACAATAGGACCAGTTTCAGAAGTCTAAGGAATTGCTTGTGGATCCCAGGGTGGTACACCAATATCTAACACACTCACACAGGATGTAATTATCAAAAATTTACTCTCACTTATATGAGCATTATAAGAATGAACAACATTACAACATTACTTTTCAATTGTCACTGCACAATTCCCACAAATCCCATAAATCCCCCAAAAAAAAAATTATCCCCTGATACCAGGGGGCATCCAACACAGATGCCCTAACCTCGGACGGCTCCTCTCGTTGTGGAGGAGCAGCACCTCTACTCCAAGCTCCTCCCAGGGGACTGAGCTCCTCTCTACGGCCACCCTACGAAGGAAACTAATTTTGGCCGTTTGTATCTGGGATCTTGTTTTTTCGGTCATGTTCATGACGATAGATAAGGGTGGGTAGATCGAGAGCTTCGCCTTTCGGCTCAGCTCCTTCTTCACCACGATGGACAGGTATAGAGACCACATTACTGTGGCCGCTGCACCAATCTGCCTGTCAGTCTCATGCTCCATCTTCCCTCACTTGTGAACATGACCCCAAGATACTTAAACTCCTCCGCTTGAGGCAAGGATTCTCCTCCAAGGGGGTAAGCCACCTTTTTCTGATCGAAAACCATGGCCTCAGACTTGGAGGTGCTGATTCTCATCCCAGCCACTTCACACTCAGCTGCGAACCGCCCCAAAACATAGTGAAAGTCCTGGCTCGAGGGTGCCAAAAGGACAACATCATCCTCAAAATGCAGGGATGAAATCCGGTGGATCCAGAACCGGTCCCCTTTAGGCCCCTGGCTGCACCACGAAATTTTGTCCAAAGAAATAATGAAAAGAACTGGTGACAAAGTGCAGCCCTGACGGAGACCAACATGCACTGGGAACAGGTCCGACTTACTGCCGGCAATACGAACCAAGCTCCTACTCCTGACGTATAGAGACCGTTCAGCCCTTAGCAATGGGCCCCGATCCCATACTCCAGGAGAACAGGATGTGCGGGACACAGTCAAATGCCTTCTCTAAGTCCACAAAACTGGTTGGGCAAACTCCCATGACCCCTCAAGAACTCTGCGGAGAGTATGGAGCTGGTCCAGTGTTCCACGGCCAAGACAAAAACCGCATTGTTCCTCCAGGCCCCGGGCGAATTCTCCTCTCCAGTACCCTGGAATAGACTTTCCCAAGGAGGCTGAGGAGTGTGATCCCCTCATAGTTGGAACATCCTTTTTAAGGTGTCATTTTTAAAAAGAGGGACCACCACCCCGGTCTGCCTGTCCAGAGGCACTGTTCCCATCTGCTATGCGATGATGCATAGACGTGTAAACTACAATAGCCCAACAACATCCAGGGACTTGAGGTACTCAGGTCTGCTCAGGTCTCAGGTCTGCTTTGCCACCGAGGAGTTTCCAAACTACCTCTGTGACTTAAGACTGAGTGATGGATGAACCAGCCTCTGAGTTCCCACCCTCTGCTTCCTATACAGAAGGCATGGCAGTGGGATTGAGGAGATCCTCGAAGTACTCTTTCCACTCTTTCCACCTTTCCATACATTCCTTACTTCTGGTGTTCACCACCGGGTTCGGGATTACCGCCACGACAGGCACCAGAGACCTTGTGACCACAGCTCCAAGTGGCTGAATCAACAATGGAGGTGGAGAACATGGTCCACTCAGACTCAATGTCCCCAGCCTCCCTCGGGAGCTGGTTGAAGTTCTCCCGGAGGTGGGAGTTGAAGACCTCCCTGACAGCAGGTTCCAACAGAAGTTCCCAGCAGACCCCTACTGTATGTTTAGGTCTGCCAAGTCTGTCCAGTTTCCCCCTCGGCCAGCAGATTCAGCTCATTTCCAGGTGTTGATCAGTTGATAGCTCAGCCCCTCTCTTCACCTGAGTGTCTGAGACATACAGCCGGAGGTCAAATGACACAACTACAAAGTCGATCATTGACCTCCGGCCTAGGACCCTGCCCACATGGGTGTTGAAGATCCCCAGGACAACAATGGTGTACCCGGTTGGAGCACCTTCCAATACACCTCCCAGGGCCTCCAAGAAGGCCGGGTACTCTGCACTTGTTTGGCCAACAGTAAGCCAAAACAAGAATGAGAGACCTATCCCCAACTCGTAGGTGAAGAGAGACAACCCTCTCGTTCAACGGGGAAACCTTCAACACATGACGGCTAAGCTGGGGAGCTTTAAGCAAGCCCACACCAGCCTGCCTCTCTTACCGTAGGCAACTCCATAGTAGAAGAGAGTCCAACCTCTCTCAAGGTGTTGGGTTCTGGAGCCCAAGTTGTGCGTGGAGGTGAGCCCAACTATCTCTAGCCGGTACTGCTCAATCTCCTGCACAAGTTCAGGCTCTTCCCCCCCAGCGAGGTGGCATTCCATGTCCCCATAGCCAGATTCGTTGTCCAGGGTTTGGGTCACCGGGGCCACCCGCCCATGGCCACCCGCCCATGGCCACCAACCAAACCACAACACACCGGCCCCTTCTGAACCTTCCCGTGGGTGGTGGGCCTATGGGGAGGCGGGCCCACATCGCTCCTTCGGGCTATGACACCCAGCCACCAGGTGCTTGCCTACAAGCCCCAACCCAAGGCCTGGCTCCAGACTGGGCCCCTGGTGATGCCAATTCAGGCGACGTACACTTCTTTGTTTTAACGCTACTCATCAGGTACAACAGCAGTGTGAAATACTATTCTAACAAAATCACTAAGACATGTCACAGAGAACCCGTTACTTATTAGTTATTAGTGCCTGCAGTTAAACCCAATTTTTCCACTTTTATTTTGAAGACTGCAGCCAGCAAACCACTTTTCAAATCCTATTTTTCTTCTTTTCATTTTTACGAGTTTTAGATTCTTGATTTAGAGGATCACAAACACCTAGCCAACGTTTCAATCCTCTCCACAAACCAGGAATCATTTTTGTCAGATCGTTTCCAGAACTTTTGACCCAAACTCTGAGCCACCTGCAGTCCAAACTGCATCTGAAGCCTCCAGCACATTCAGCCAATCACCAGCTAAGGAACCGCTGGTAAGTTGCAATAAGTCATTGATCAGGAAGCGCTATCAGCAGGACCAAACATCTGGAGAACACGACGCCGTTCAAGGACAACCCACTTTGGAGACGTCGCATGCAGAATCCAGCATCACTGGGTCCCAGCCTCAGCTCCTGAAGTCAAGTAGGCTGTTACATCTCTGAGCTGCTCAGAGTTCATGTCAAAAATCCAGTAACACACACACACACACACATGCACACCGCTCATCAGCAAGTTTTACATACGATAGGTTAGTCATTAGTTCAGTTATTAAGGGATTAATAACTGATCAAGGACTTTCTCCTATCACCCAGAATTTATCTTTATTTTCTTTTACGTTCTATGTATGTGTTTGTCTTTGTTTTACCATTTTATTCATCATATGTGTGTTATTAGTAGTTAGTCAATAAATATATATCTTTAAACTCATTGTTGCCTTTATGTGCAGAGACACGATCCATTGAATGTGAAAGATCCCCTATGCTGCCCATAAACAATAACCGTGTTATTGCTACAATATTAATTGAGACACTGGTGGTTCTGAGGCATGACAAAGGCATGACAGGAGTAGAAAAAGATCATCAAAATTCAATGATTATTACCAGCATCTGTGTCTCACAACATGGTGAATTGAGTAGAAAGCGGTAGAATGATGAAATTCACCATTAACAAAATATTTCAACAACAGTCAATATCTGCTTTTCTTGCCAATACCACAACCGGTAATAAAATCAACAACTGATTCCCAGCTGTATGAAACAGCAGCTGTTTGTCGACGCAATCAGGACAAAAGGACAGAAACAAAACCCCAAGAGAGTAAAACTGCTACACTTGTCTGTTCAGATTGTTAATAGAACTTAGTGCTCTGATGCTTTGGACACAGAAAACATAACAAAACTTATAATTGCATTCGGAACATCTCAGACAGTGAAATTTGCTCTGCTGGTCTCATATTCATTTTCAGCCAGGTGAATCTGATGACTGTGTCACATTTCCTATGCAACTTCAGCAACTCTCCGCTGACATTCGTAACACTTCTGTCAGAATAATCACCTCCTGAATAGCTGAACTTAATAAATACTTGTTTAGTAAAAACAGGCAATAACAAACCTTTAAAATGTCCTAACTTTGTCAAGACTTTTTATATAATTAATCAATCATGTCACCAACTGGGCTACAGGCTATGACAAAGAGGGAGATGCAACAAAAGGAAAGTAAATTATTTAACAAGGAATACTTAAAAATAACTACAAGAAAACAAACTTAATTAAATATGGCGTGTGTATTGCCCCAGGGTCAGCGCTGCTCTGTCCAAGTGTAAAACTTTACATTCAGACAAACTAATGTAGTAGCTAATTGTTAGTTTTCATCTATGAAACCAACATTTATCTAACCAAAGGATTTCTATCAGCCAGCGTTAATTCCCCAAAGAGCTGTAGATCAGTTCATCGGATTACTCTCTCCTCCGGGATGACGACGTATGTTGACCGCTCATCATGTCGGTATTCCTGGCTGCTAGCTGCTCCCGGCCAGCGGCTTCATCTGTGGCTTTTCACATCTCCAACAACGGAGGAACAAATTTCCAAACAGGTGATATTCCAAATTGCACTGCGACAAAATAGAGTGACGAAGTTCATAGGGTTCACAATGGCGTCACGGCAACAGTGTAGGTATGCCGTTGATTTGACATAACTCAGGCTTAATGTGTTTATAACTTTAAGAAACTTCCAGTATTGCTGTAAAATGTGAATGAATGCAAACTTCACACAGAAACATCCCAGACCAGGAATTGGTTCAGGAACCTTCTTGCTACGAGCCGACAATGCAATGTTTCTATTATTATTATTATTATTATTATTATTATTATTATTATTATTATTATTATTATTATTGTTATTATTATTATTATTACTGCTTTGAAGGACTGAATACTAAATGAGTAATCTCTCAGTATCAATATTTCAATGGAGTTACCCATCTCTGATGGTGAGGGTGAATATGACACAGTTTGTTTGATGGAATTAACTGACTGAACTCATTGCTCAAATGTCCACAGCATCATCAGTGGTACAGGAATGTTTAGCATTCATGTCCAACTCCTTTGAGATCAAATCCGTGAAAACACATCCAATGTGGAAGACAAACACACAATTAGTTGGCAAACACATTCAGCTTTGACCAAATGACTTATTCACAGGCGTGATGTAGAGGGAGCGCTGCAGGCAGGTCATCATCAGATCATTTGGAAACATCTGGGTTCATGATCAGTTCCTCCCGCTCCAATTAAGTTCACTCTATTCACCAACAATTCATCTGTACTCTGCTCGTTGTTGTTTCATTTGTCTCTCCTCTTCTTCCTCTCTTTCAATGCACAAAGAGACCCCAAAACATGCAAAAAGACACAAATATGCACTCATGTCTTGATGTAAGATTAGTTTCTAATGCTATTGTCATGGTAACACTCCCTCGCTTCTCTGCTCTTTCAAACGAACAGAGCGCGTATCCCTGAATCTGTGTGGATTCTTATGTAACAACAGAACCCCACGCACTTATCAGGAGACAGACAGACAGACAGATTGGAGGAGTGAGTCATTGCTACACCACAACGAGAGCATCTGTCATCAATGTTATACCTTTGAAAATGATGGGAACAGTATGTACCCCAGTGCTACTTCCCAGCGCACATCCACCCACACACACATCAGAGGCTTTTTCACTGGTTACAACAGAGAAAATAGGTGGAAATAGCTGTTTAACTATGGCAACACAACTGGTGCATGTATCAGCATACTAATTACTACTTTTCCTCCCTGGCGGCGCTGTACACAGAGATGGCGTTTGTGTAAGTGGGGAAAAGAGAGCCAAAGCAACGAGAATGGGGTCAGTAGAGGCATCACGGCAGATATAATGAAATGGTGGCAGAGTGACATGGGAGAAAGCCACTGATGAAATAAAAGCAGATTTAACAACTCACACTGGCCTATTGATATGCAGTGTACGGGCTGTGTGGAGTGTGAAGAAATGAGCAAAGTGCAAATGTGAAAGCCAGAGAGTACATAACAGGCGCTTTCAGGCACTTTGAGAAAAGGGTGTAACAGGAGCAGCAGAGTGTTCCAGGACGCTGTAACGACCCCTGCCCGTGTGCATCTCCTCTGCCCGCCTGCTCAGGTCGCCCCCTCCCTCCACAGGGAGTCCAGCACAGGCGCCAGTGAGAGGACCAGATCTGCTCTCATGTGTCCCTTTTTGATTTGACTGACACCGCTTTTTTCCAAATTAGTTCTGTCCTGAGGGAAATATTTTACGGTTATTGTTTTTGTACAGTGTTTTTACAGTGCACTTGCATGCAATTACTTCGTCTGGTTACTGTTGAGCAATATCTATTTTATTTTTTCAAATATTTCTACTGTTAGGACAAGGAAATTGATGATCTATTATATTCATATCTTTGTTTACTTATTCTTTTTGAGTGAATTTAATTCAATAATCTTGACATAATTTAGCACACTACAGACATACAGACAGAGCATTGATTAGACTTTAATGATCTCACATGGATGTGTTGCGGTAATAGTATAAAAAGACCTTAACAACACCATAATCTGTCTTTGTGCAGAACATCAGACCTGATGTATGAAAGTGGTATCATTATCATATGAACTGCAGTTCAAACCAATTATCCATTTGTAATGGTTATGGTTTGTGACTGGACAGAGCTCTTGTCAATCATTTCACACATGCTGGCGCATGTTGTGAAATTGCAACAGTTACCTAACGGTAACTTCAGCTGGTCCACACAGTACTTATGAGTGCTGGGAACCTCGCTGACCTCACTGACCTTCCACACAAACTGCCTTAGTGCTGCTGTTCCTGATGCTGCTGCTACTGCAGCTTCAGTGCCATCCATCCTCGGCTGGGTGTTCTTAAAAGGCAGTAATTACAAACAAACACTTAATTTGTTACATTACATAACAATACAAAGATATATAGACCCACTCATAATGCACATTAAGGTGGTTATGCTGCACATTCACAGCTTGAAATTCTCACAAGGCAGCGAGGTCAGGAGGTGTGATAATCAGTGGCTGCTAACTAACTCACAATTGGCTCCTCGAGATTGTCTTGTATGTGACAGTTTCCTGGTGGAGCCGTGAGCCAATCATCTCTCACAGCCTGCCGTGCATGAAATCTGACTGTCAGGGACTGCTAATCCACCTGCCTGCAGACACGCGCTGCTGCATTTGCACATAAACAAACATACACTGAGGATGGTAATTGGGCTCATGAAGCCATAGGACAAAAAAATCACACTTTCTCTCGTGTGTGTGTATTGAGTGTGCAAGTGTGTTCCATGTTGCCATGTGCGAATGTCCTTCATGCACTTCTTGCCCTTCTGAACACAAGCAATTTCCTGTAAAGCCATCAGAGTGTGACAGCAGTAGGTGCCTAATGGCCAAATTGTAGGAAACAGCCCAAAATCCAGCAAACTCAATTGTATTAATCCTCTGGTTAATCCTCAGCGTTAATTCTCAACACGTTTCCAGCTTGAAAAGTCATGTTTCTTTGCTGAAAATGGCAGCAAATGTGTGAATCAAATTATTAACTATGTCTGATGCAGAGTGTTTCCTCTCTGCTTTAGTTCACATGAAAGGTTCTCAGTTGGTGTGCAGGACATGTCTGCTGAATCTGCACCTCAAGTTTGTGAGATGAAAACATTTTCTAAAATGATCATAACCAGACCACATGCACGCACACTCACACACACATACACACTGATGTACAAACATTTATACTCACTGTTTTTACATCCCTTCATGTTTGTTTGTTTTGCTTTTGCAAGCATCTTGTTAAATTACGTGTTATACCTTCAGACCTTCAGATGTAACCATGTGCAGTGGCTGTTCTAGCCTCAATAAGTGCCCTCGGCGAAAAAAAAAAAGACACAAAAACTATCAAAGAAAACCTATGGATATAAATGTATTAATGGACAGTGTGTACATATAAGTATTATTCTCAATGCACCATTCAATTCAAGAAACACATCACAGAAATTGTGCTTCAGAAACTATTGAATATATGGATTTGCTTGATTTTCTTATTGCTGCAATAGTCTGGTGTGGAAGTAACTATTTGTCCGACCCCCCCATAAACACCCCCCTTACACACACACACACACACACACACAAGACTGAGCAGAGTCCTGCAACGCACACTCTAGTTACATTTACACTTCTTCTGTAACAATATCATTGAAACAGACAGTTTAGATTTTTTTTTTTTTTTTTTTTGGCCGGTTGCCTGTGCCGCCCCCAACATGCCGTGTAGTCTATAGGTAAATCCACCACTGACCACGTGTGTTATTTTTTTATGTTACTTGGGTGTTCAGTCGCTGCAGATACCATACCATACCACTCTTCATCCTTTTCTTCTGTGCAATGTTTATTACATATACTACATGTGTATTTTTCCTATGCCTGTACATTCATTCAATTACATGAATCCAGTGGTGGGCCATGCATTTCACACCCAGGCGTAGTCTATTACTAGTTGTGCTAGTAATAGTTAATCTACCTCTCAACTAACAACTTAAACCACAGAAACCATCTTATTATGCAGAAATGCAGTATAAGGGGCTGCTGGATCACATAGATAACTCATGTAGCCAGAATAAATGACTTTAATGAAGTAATAAGATTCACAAGTCTCATACAACACACATAAAATTATCAATAATAACCTCATAAAACTTCAACATTTAGGAAAATAGCAGCATTTTACACCTAATTATCATGATTATTTGTACACTAAATCCACCCTCTCCCGCCTCAGGAAGATTTCAATTATTACTCTGTGATAGAGATTATTCGTGCGTTCTAGGTCCATCAACACGTCCTTTTCTATGTCACATAGTCTGTCAGTGTTTTTAACATTTCCCAATTTTTCTCCGTTTCTCTGTCCCGGTCATTCAGCTGTAGATCTCTTTCGGACTCCACAGAGGTCAGTGCGGATTCCAAGTGGATGCCCGCAAGTCTTGTGCGCACAAATCAGAGCATTACGACCCTTGGACCCTTCCTTGGAAAGGAAAGAAACGGACTATTTGGACCATTATTTAATACGTATTCATGGAAATTATATTTAACATAAGTCTGTTATTCAGATATTCAGCATATATTCAGTATTCTAGTGAAGGCCCTGACGGCCCACAAATGCATGAATCTTCTTATTGTAAACGTTGCTGCTGTGCCAATGCAAATATCCCCCATTCTGGGAAAAAAGGGTTTATCTTATCTACATACCTGTCGTGAACATGTACCTTATATCTGTGGTTTATCTGTTGGCCTGCCAATGAACAAAGTTGCTGTTTAATCTAACAAGTCCCACATCAAACCCTCTTGTGCATGTTGTCCTCTACAACAACTCAAAACTGACGGTTTTAATCTCCCTCTCTGACACCTCTCTCCACCATTGTCTTGCCGTCTCCCTTACACACAAACACACAAACAGACACACACACAAGGGATTTAGAGTACAGTGAACAGTGTGCACTTCACATTGATGAAGTGTGTGTGCTATGAAGGTGAGCTTGGAATTCATATGATGTTTGTTGACTCCCTTCATATAAACAGGTGGTTGAGTGGAGATAACGCACAGCGTATCGTGCGAATGATGCACCCGCGCGAGCCCACCTGCACACGTACATCTGGAGTTGTTTTTTTTTTTTTTTTGTTATCCTTTAGCAGTCGCAGGGGCATTTATTAATCTCTCAATTTCAAAAAAGAATTGAGGCCTTGCAGGTGTACGAGCAGGGATTCCTGAACAGATGTCAGCTCATATCCACCCAGTGCCATGCTGCAACAATAAAACACAACTGTTTTTGTTCTGCCGTCATACTTGCAGAAAGGTGCACACAAAACGATGACATCTTCCTGCACTCTATCCCATGTGCAGTATGCTCTCAGATAGAGTTCTGTGTTATTAGAGTTGTATTACAAGGATTTCTTTGACTTGTAAGGTCACAGGATGTGCCTGACAGAAAGATAAATGCTACAGAAAGGTGTGAGGTGTGTTGGTCATTTGCTAAGTGTGTGTGTGTGTGTGCGCTCCTGTACGTTGCTGTGTGAGTACTTCTTCCTTTGATCTAAAAAAAAAATGCATGCTTCGTGTCTCCTCTACTGATGTTTTCACAGCATTTAACTCCTGTAACATGTTGTCTACCGTGCATCCTGACTTTGCTACTGCACATCTGGGAGCCTCTGAGTCAACCTCTGGACAGATCTCACATGACTTAGCCTCAGACAACTTAGCCTTCAAGGCTAACAAACAGGGAGTGAATTTAATTTAGTTTACTAATGGATCTGAAATTATTAGAATCTTTTGATGCATTTTTGAGTTTTACTGTTGTGTCGATGGCTGTGTCATTAAACAGGACAATAAACCCCCAAAACGCTCCACTAATGCTGCGTCATGTGCTGTGTCATGTGCTGGGGCAAAAACAGACAACAGCTTCAATCACAAGGATAAGCAAATGGGATCCTAGAATGAGATTCAATTGATAATTGAGGATAAAAAGGATTTAGTTATGATCATGTGCACAAATATTCATGTAAACTGGATCAGCACGTCAATTTTATTCCAATGTTTGACCTGTTGCATTTAGCACAAAGTATATAAGTATTAAGCACAATTCTTAAGTTTACCACATGTTTATAAAAATGAAGTTAAAGTTCTGATATTAAATATTTCAGTATTGTTTATAGGACACACAGACTGCAAATTAATGAAGCATAAACCTTTGCTCACTTTTAAAGGCATATTTGCATAAAATGCTCTAAATTAAGTCTACAATACAAACAGACTCCCCAGCGTTACATTTTTTCATAATCTTTTTTTTACCAGATTGCAAAAAATACATCAGAAAATGGTTCTCCTAGCCTTGGCCGGGAAGTTTATGTCATCAGACACTACCCATCGTTCATTGGGTGTTTTGACCCTCACTCTGGATTTACACCGGCTGTGTGTGCGTTGCGTTGTGTCTCTGATCCGTCTTTGCTCCGTCAGCGCGCGTCTCCGGTCCGTCAGTCACGTACCAGACAAGTTCCCGCGGTGAAAACACATACAATCGCGCGAAACTACATGTATGTGTGATAAATCCAGGAAGAAACAGTCGTGTCTCCAGGTGGAAAAGCAGAGGAGAGTCGGACTTGCTTGTGTCCGACTTTTTTTCAGTGTTTTGTGCTTTTACCATGGGAAAGTAGCTCGTTAGTTATCAAATACTCTTAATAAATGTACTGTGTTGAAAGTACTGGTGAAGAAACGCGTCTGGTGTGAGTTGACGGAGCGCGCTGACGGAGCAAAGACGGATCAGAGACGCAACGTACACGCAGCCGGTGTGAATCCAGGGTTAGGTGTGAGCACCTTTTTGTGGCACCACATTTACCTTCCTCGGGTGAGTGTTGTTTTACACCAGACACAATGGTGCCTCTGTATCCACAATGCTTGAATGATGGATCCCCACTTTGTTGGGGTCAGGAGTGTGTCGTACGTTTTGCTTGTTAGAGACTATATTATGACCCAAAAAATAGGGATTCTATCTGACTTCTTTAGGCTCCAGAGGAAATCACTAAGGTTATGCACTCTCTCCATTACTTTTGATTATTTTTCTGAAACATGTATGAAGATAGAAATAGTGTCATATAAACATGTTGGGGAGAATAAATAAAGACGGTGAGGAAAAGAAGGACATAGGACCATTTTTTTGCTTATGATAATAGGACATGAGATGAGCATGTGGTATATCTGTGACTACATATTTCTTTAATTGTGTTGTAATTTTACTGTCTTAATTACAGTGTTGTAATTTATATATTGGGACCACAGTAGAAGTTGGATAGCTTCAACCACAGAAGTTGGATAGCTTCAGGGTGCTTTATGAATCAGCTGCCCAGTTGCATCCAGATCTTGTTGTGAAGCCTTCCTGCTGGACATATTCTTCATCATGTGAGTCCCTATATGTTGTGAAAACTCTGGAC
>CAAKHB010008440.1:3409-27879 GCA_901007665.1 Aeoliscus strigatus
GAGTCTGTGACCCCCCAAAAAGGCTGTTTCGGGATAAGTCATCACACCAATCAAAGAGAATTGACATCTTCATCAGCAGGAATGTCAAAGTTAGTTTTAGCGTCTTGTAATTGTCGATTTAGCTGACAAGTACTCTCACATTCAAAATACTACTGTGTTATTATTTCTGTATACAGCTGATGTTAGTCCAGGCCAGACACAGCTTATGGCCTCCTGAACCTTTACCTTCCCACCGGGCTTTTCACCAATTCCTGAGTAAATCAACTGGTGCATACTAATTGGTGTAGCTTTATCCCTGTGGCAATAGGGCACAGAGTGTGTGACGATATGCACGTGTGTGTGTGTGTGTGGGTGTGTGTGTGTGTGTGTGGGCGGAGGAGCCTCCACTCAACCACTCAACCATGCAGATTAGTTTGGTCCTGAATTCGCTCCAGGAAAAAAAATCCTCAACAGCTCAGATTGGTAGAGTAGATGTGTGTAGACACTTTCCCCTCATGCACATCAGAGACGATGATCACATGTGGTGTGGAACAAACCTTCGTTTGGCAACACAGTAATGAAAACACTTCTTGAGATGGTGCAGGAGCTTACGGAAACGCCTTGCATTCACAAATTGGACACATTACGATATCTGATAATTATCCTTTAATCTTGTCTCCTTCCAGCACAGAAGGAAATAAAAGAGGTAGACGCTACGCCGGTCATCTTCTTTGCCCTCATTTGACAAACTGTGTTTTAATGTAACATATAATGTAATACTGTAACACCCACATAAAGGTATCTGATGGTTAACATGATGCAGATCACTGTGATGGCGGAGTTAGTTTCTCCTTTAAATAGCATCAGTTCATCAGCTGTGGCAGCATGAAGGTGACAGGTGAACGCATTCCCTGGTCACCTCTCCCTCCTGAGGAATTAAATGAGATGGCAACAAGGTTCAGACGATAACCGCTCCTGACACACTGCTCATCTGAATTTCAAGTGGAAAGGCAAAGAGGGAACAGGATGTGCTCCAGGCAGATCGCTTCATTCTGGAGAAGCGATGGAGACTCACTAGATGGAGGTGAGAAGTGCCATCAGAAGGAACGAACAGAGACATGAAAGCCCATACGTGGACGGCAGACATTGTGCATGTGCAAGGAAGAAGAAATGAGAGGAATGAGCGGTGTTCCAATGACCCGTCCTTCCTTGTCAGGTCATTGCCAGGGTCATTGGGATTATGCAGAGACAAAAAACAAATAGTTGCTATTGATGTGTGATTCAAAATGAAAGAATGTTTCCTTTTATGACAGTGTACTGGTGGTTTCTCATCGGTTTTCTTTTACATGAATCCTCTAGTTTGTGCCAGTGAGTGGTGGTGAGAACAACATGATGGATAGAGACATCAGACTTATCGAACATCACATTAAACTCTTTGCAACAGTCAATTTCACACAACTTGTTCCTTTGACCAATTTTCTTGTGTTGCATCAGTAACACGTGCTGAAATTGGAATGATACAGATAAGTGATGCGTATTGTGCAATAAGCACAAGAGCAGTGCTGTATTTTGAATATTGCAATGACAATTTCTTCTTCTCTTTTTCTCACTTGATTAAAAATGCAGCGTTGAGCTTTGAATGAAACATAACATCTCTCAGCATGTCATGTCAGCACTGTCACACACTCATTTCTCAGAGTTTCTACTCACTTTTCCTCCATGCTGCCTTCACCCACCATTAACTGGTCCCACTGGGACCTCACATACGAATTTAAAGTATTGTTGCCAGGTTCTGCTAGTCGCCCACAGAATTGTTCCACAGCAAACGACATTGAGTGATGGAGGGAAAAGATTGCAAACTCTAATTGCCTTCATTCCCAGTTGGAGCGGTGTGTGTCAGCTTGTGTACAGCGAGTTCCCTCAGCTGAGAAAAAAATGAATTTCTGATTAGATCGGAAGAGTTTCTTTCCTTGGGGTCATTGTACATCCAGAGAGGGGAGCTCGTGGAGATGAGGGTAGAGCAGGCAGGAGAATATGTCTGTTACAGTATTTGCCTTCCCCTGCACTGCTTCCACAGTACACAACAACACAGACAGACAACTTTGTTGTGACTTTGTTTTCAGCAGTTACAGCCTAATCTCTGTGGATAAAATGTTCAGTGGATCAATACGAAGCCAACATGTTAGTTTTTAGTGTGAATCTGATGAAATCATGCCGATTGTTTGTCGACTCATATTATCAAAGATCAAAAAATGATTCCCAGGTTGTTTCATTTCATGTCAGGCACAGTGTGAAGATTGTGTGATTACTGTGATGTTATTGCAACTGAGACACTGACTAGATTGGAGCTGATTCAGTGGAAACTGAATAAGAGCATTACATGAAATGTTGACATCGAAGGAGCAAGCAGTTTAATTCATGTTGGATAATTCAACTTGCGTCCCCGTCTAGGCTGAGTTCCTCGTGGGGGATGCTGGTGAAGCTCCTCGGCCAACAAAATATTCATGCAGTTCCTCTGAGAGCTAATTTAAGCACAACGTCACAAACATACAGTGTCACTGAGCAATTACTGTACATTTATTAGGACTGATCTCAGTGGATGGGATGCAAAGGAATCACATTTATTCTCAGCAGACACAGAAATGTACAATATTAGAAGCTTTGAATGCTTTTAGCTTTGAATAAATTTTGCATTATTTCCACTCCAAGAGCCTGTAATGAATACATTAAAATTCTGATTTTACAACAGAAACACACCTCGCTCTGACACTAGTTCCTCTCTGGCATGGTCTATGTTGTCTTCTATCTACTAAAAGAGGGGAAAAAATCCTTAAAATCGCACCCATTCATGTTTATAATTTCCTGTTGGCATGGTTACCAGTGTTACTTAATTGATCCTTACTCACATTGATTGGAGTTGTAAGTTGATTGGAGAGTAATAGCAGACTCGTTCAAACCTCAGTAGGAGTCCAGCGTTTGTCTATTCAAACAGACGCTGGTCAATTAAACCTGCTGGAGGGTGTTGGAAGCTGAGATCCCCTCCAGCGATTGTTTTGTCATGTTGCCACATGCACGCCTTATTTATTTGTCATGTCACCTGGAATGCTCGCAGGGTCTGTTCATTTAATAAGAAACCTCACTGATGTGCAGTTTGCTCCCAGTCCCTGACAGAATGCTCTGCCATGCTCTGTGAACATCCTTTCCAAAGCATTTTAATTAGACTTCTGTGGATACAGGGCTGCAGCTAGAGGGTTGAGGTCCCCTGAAATACACATCAGGACTAAAACGTCCTTTGAGTATTACATTTGAATATGTTGTGTGCTCCTGAACCCACCATGTCAGGGACCTAATGAACCTGATGAGCAAGAACATTCTAGACATTCAAGATCAACTTTATTGTCCCATGTGTAGGAAATTTGGGTCGGGCTACGGCACATGCTGAATCCTTCGGCAGAGGTTCTTCATGCATATGTTCACCTGTGTGAAATAACATGTCTCAACACATTAGACCATTACATCATTACACACAGTCCAAAAAGGCATACAGACTGTTACCCCTCAGCACTTGCAAACGCTTTTTGTCTGTGTCCTTACTGATGTTACACATGTGATGTGCCTTGTTCCTGTTATATTTTTTATATGTACTGCAGAACCGGAACTTGCTGGAAATCAGTTTTATACCGAGTCATACTTTTTAGTACTTTCCTGTATAATAAAAATAAAGATGAGGTGAAAATGAAACAAATTTCAGGAAGTACAGCTCAAAATTTTGCTGTTCTTCTTCTTCTATTGTATTGCTTTCCCCCTTCTTTGTATGTTTGCACTACATTTGTCTGTATTACATTCATCCATTTTCGTGATGTCTGTTGTATGTGTCAGTGCGCCAGAGACAACTGCTCTTCAGTAATTTAACAGGAAGAGTTCTGATGGAGTTCTTTAATTGAATCAGTCTGCAGCATGGGAACACTAAACCTCCTTCCTGACAACACTAATAACTGGTTCTCCGTCTGCTGCATGTGGGACGAATCGGATAGAAGTCTGTGAGCTCAACGCAGCCTACTCAAATGTGGACTGTTTGGAAGATGATAAAGGACACAGAAATTCAAGCAAACAATGGCGCCTAGGGTAAACACCTTGAGCACAAGCCACCAGAGTTTTTGGATCTCCCGGGAAACAAAGAGCCCAGATTGGAAAGTTCCATTTCTGTGGTATGAATGATAAAAGGCCAATAAAAACACATCTGAAGTTGACATGATTTTAGGGAGGAGGTCAGCAGGCTGACGGCGGACGCAACCAGTGAGCAGCCGGAGTGCCACATGAATCCGTTCGTGTTCCACATGGACACGGCAGCCGCCACGGTTGTTTAAGAGAGATTTATCTCCGTCTGCAGTCATGGGGCAGACAGCGCTGTGACATTTCCATTTGTCACATGACAGCAAATCACCGGGCCAATGCACAGGAACGTTTCTATTTTCCGCTGGACGAGGGCATTCTATGAAATATGGTGACATAACAATTCATTTATTTGTACTGATAGAAAGTGTGTGTGTGTGTGTGTGTGTTGGGGGGTTGGCTCCACATCAGGGGATTGATGATAAAACAAGCAAGTGCAACATTAAGTGTTCCTGACCATAGAGACTGTTCCAGTGTGCATGTGTGTGTGTGTGTGTGTGTGTGGGTGGGGGTAGGTTAGGTGAGTTGACACATGACCACAATATTAGGGGAGAGAGTGGGCAAAAGAAAGAACAAACAAACCAGTCTTTGTTGATAGTTTAGCATCACATACATATTTACAACAGTATAAACCTCTCTCCTCACTCTTAACCTCAATCCTCTTAACCTCAATCCCAACCTGACCTCTAACCTCTCTCCTCCTCACCTCACTCTTCCTAACCTCACTTCTCTCCTTACTCCTCACCTCACTCCCAAACTGACTCCTAACCTCACTCCTCCTCTCGAGTTATTTGCAGTATCATGTTGCACCATGAAACATGTATAAACAAGCAAGTATAAACTACTTGCAGACATTTGTGGTGTTAAAGGCATCCATGTTGAGTTGGATCTGTTTTCATCACCTGTGAGTATAATAGTTGTGTTGTCAATAGTCAGTCAGGGACAGGGGGCTTTGAACCTCAACAAACCTCCAGGAACATGAGGGAGGTCTGGCTGGGCTCAACAACTGCTTTCACTGCACCCAGATGCTCATGGCACTTTGCAGTCTGGATGCAATTCTTGCTGAAACTTGCTGTTTTGTGCAAATTTACATATTCGGTTTGAATTTCCATGTTATCTTGTGATGTGTTACATCTGTGAGCAACAAGAACAAAACTGACATGTGCTTTGTCAGCTGAATTAAGACACAACTGATTGTCGCAGACAGTGAAAAAAACACAAAGGAACACCAAGCAGAACCAGTCAAGGACATATGATTCGGGAAGAGAATCCAACATCATGCTGACCTGTCTCACTCTCCTCGGACTCTGATTATTCATTAGCTCACAAACATACAAACCCTGACATTCTCCCTCAGGTGGTTGACAAATGTCCGTATTAGTCTTGTTCACTGTCAAGCAGTGTGAGCCCTATGCTTCACCCGGTGTTCATTCTGCAGCCGGAGACAAGAGATTTGCATGTAATGGATGCAAGAGCCACTTCAGAAGTCGCAACACGGCAGATTCATTCTGACCAGATAACAACATCAGGAATCTCATTTGATCGTCCTCCTCACACAAGCTGGAGCACTGATTAGTGAGCTCCCAGAGGTCAGGCAATGCAATTTAAGTTACTTAGCTGGAGGCCAACAGAGAGCTAATAGAGATTAATCACACTGTCAGAAGTGTTGACTGACCATTTGTGCTGAGCTCTGCGTTACACTGTATGGATCCTCGCAATCCCAGCATTCAGCTATCGTCATTACCAGTACTACAACTGTGCTCTCGGTTATTTCCAGGGATGGCTATCAGCAATTGCACAAATATGGACCACAGCTGCTTCATTCCCAATGAGCAGCAGCAGAGAAAGGCATGAACATTCATGAGAAAGATAAGGAAAATGGGTTGAAATTGCACTTTTATCACAAATGACAGCCTTGAACTGGTAGACAGAGCTCAGAGGAAACTAATTCACAAGATGACACTGATGCAGGGTTAAAAGTGAGGAGCATGAAGAACAGTGGCGGCAGGGAGTGGAAGACAAGAGGCTGCAGCGCCATTGTGTATCCAAAGGGATGAGGGAGGATATAGGATCATGTGAAACTAGAGAGTATAGGAGGGGGAGAATGTGGGAATCTAACTGGATACGTACAGTATGGAGGGGTGTGTGTGTGTGTGTGTGTGTGTGTGTGTGTGTGTGTGTGTGTGTGTGTGAGCGATGCGGTTTTGAAGTGAGGGGGCAGTGAAAGAGCAGAGAGGTGACGCAGTTGAGGGTGTGTGTGTGTGTGTGTGTGTGTTTGAGAGAGTGAGAGAGGCATTAACATAAAGAGAGAGAATTGTGAAGAAGGAGGGGGCTTCACAAGGGCTCTGTTGGGAGACGCAGTGAAAGAACCAGCACAAGCCTGAACACACGGATCAAACTGCAGTGATTCACTGAGTGGACTGAGTAAACAATTGGATGCGATCATAAACACCAGCAGGGAACATCTGCAACAAACAAAGAGAGAGAAGACTGCAAGAGAAAACACAGGAGCAAGTGGAGAGAAGAGAAGAGAGAAAAATCCACAAGTGTCTTCATCCTGAAATAGGTAAGTGAAAAAAACAAAATGCTTACATGTAGGAAAAATTATTCAAGAGGTTATGAACTTATGAAGTCCACAGGTCAATATGTGGCTCCAAGCGAGAAGACGAAAAGTGGACTCAAAGAGGATTAAGGAAAGGAAGCAACACGGAAAATGAAAGAGACGTGAACTTGTAGGCTGCAGACGACTGGCATGAATGAAAAACACATTTGTTTGCAGGAATTAAATGATTAATGACAGAAATGAGCTGTTTCACTCAAGTGGGTCAATAAATAGTGGAAATCAATGCATCATCATGTATGAAGATGAAAATAATATGAAAGTGAAAATAAATACATGATGAATGTGTAATCACAAGACTGTTAGTGCCTCTGCAGCACAATGCTGCATTGAAAGTGTGTAATCAGAGTGGGTTCCTGAAGTCGATTACTGACGGTCAGAGAGAGAAACGTTAACAACTCCACAATGAGGATTTCCTTGACGACTTAAGTCAGTTATCTGACAGTCTTTGTGAATAAACCATGAGGCCAGCGCCTCATAAATCTGCATGTGGCGGGCTGTGCAACACTTTGGAAACACGTAGGAGCAGGAACACACATTTTAATATTAATGGGTCTTTAGGCTGACAGAGCCTTTATCAGTTTTTTCCCCTGTCAGACTGTGTGTGTGCATGTGAAATGGATGAGCTAATAAGATATTCGTGGGGCATAAAGGTGAGGATCAATACAAGTTTAATAAGTCTGCAGCACCTCACATTGCTCCCCGAGCGCCCCGAGTCTCCTTTTCTTCTCTGTCAGCTGCTGAATCCATCTTCACCCTCAAAACCAGTGTTGTCCCTGCTGTAACTTTCTGAAACGTGACTGACGGACACACGTCTATGTTTTCATCCGCAGCCGCTGACCCCCCCACCTGCTGATCGGCCATGTCTGCCCACCTGAGCATGCTGCTCTGGCTGACCTTCACACAGCGGTGAGGGTCAAAGGGCACATGCCATATCATGCATCGATCTGGCAGCTTTTCCCTCCTACTTCCCATCTTTAATGTTTTAAATTGTCTCTCATTCCTGTGGTTCACTCAGAGCCTTTCTGTTTCCAAACAATCACTGGGGAGAGTGGAACGACTCCCAGCTTCAGCCAACAATTCAGAAGCTAATGAAAGGCTATAACCGCTACCTCAGACCCAATTTCAATGGTAGGAGAGAAGACTGGATGAGATAGTTTCATTTCAAATGTCAGCGAGTGTCCTCTCATGTAATTGAGGCCTGGTACGTTTTCTCTTCCCCAGAAGGTCCTGTGGAAATCGGAATGAGTCTGGATATCGCGAGCATCGACGCCATCTCTGAAATCAATATGGTAGAGCACTTGTCCTATTACCTTTAAATCAGTGTGGAGCAGGTGACTGATGGAAAGCTGGATAAACGGAAGGGCTTTCTCATTTCAGGACTACACTGCCACCATCTTCCTGCGTCAGCGGTGGCGGGATTCCCGCTTGGTGTTCCCAGGAAATGACAGTGTGAGTGTGGATGGACGTCTGGTGTCACTGCTTTGGATCCCTGACACCTTCATCCCCGACTCCAAGCGTTCCTTCCTGCATGATGTCACAGTGGAAAACCGCCTCATACGCATCTTCAGCAATGGAACTGTTCTCTACGCACTTCGGTATGTTTCCTACGACAGCTGTAGCATCCAGTTTAACTGACAGATGACGTGTGAGGAGGTTCGAGGATTTTGGTTGAGGATTATGAGGAGGATTAGGAAAGTCAATAGTCAGGGTTGAATGAGGGAGGAAAAATGTCTTTACAAACAACTCATTTTCTTCCTAATTATGTATCGTCGCTTGAGGGCTTCGGATCTCTGCCGCTCCTCACACCATTCACTTTGTGTTAGTGAAGAAGTGTCACTTCAGCACACACTCAAAAAGCAGAACGCAGACCCACGTGATGAAATGTCTCCCTGATTATAACTTTTAGTTGTTAGCAAACGTGTACTCATTGACTGAAATAAAGAAATACATAACAAGATAAATATACAGTATCTGGTCATTATGTTACTTAAGGATGAAACAACAGGTTCCAACGGCCCTATTGATCTCGTTGCTTACAGCAGATCTGATTCCTTGTTATATTAAGCGCCCTCTACTGGTCGATTGAACGGCTGCAATCTGATGTGTTGGATGCGTTGGATGTGACCAAACAGCCATTTGTTTGGTTATGTTTTGTCGGAAGTAATTGTACAGGTTCTCTGTTATTAATGTGGAACTCTAACCTTAATCCTTAACCTTAACCCTTTACTCTTAACCCACAATGCATTGAGACAAAACTACACATGTGGTGCTTTGTGTGGTGCTGGTGCTCCGGGTCCTATTTTACAGTTAAGGACGAAGAAACGGACCAAGTGGTTGTGTGAGCTGGAGGAACCACATGCACAAGCGTACATGGTGCAGCTATTCATTTGTTCCAACATCAAGTGTCTGTTTTTATATCAACATATCATGATGGCCTGTTTACTTTTTGCTCATGAAACTTTCATACGTCTTGTTAGTAGAGTAAAACAGCAGGCACATACGACCGTTCTCACAGTCATCAGAGGTGTTGAGGACTGATAAATTATTCATTGTAATACATCAAAGCACTAACCCGGTTTCTTTCACCTTAATTATGATCATGCTTATAATTGCACAACAGCATCACGGCTACGATCGCCTGCAATATGGACCTGACCAAATACCCCATGGACAGACAGGTGTGCACCCTGCAGCTGGAGAGCTGTGAGTACCAGTGACGTCCACCCTCCATCCACCTTCCATCCACCTTCCATCCACCCACCTCAGTGTGTAGCTGGACAAAACAAGTCATTATCCCCATCATTCATCATCATCATCATCATCATCAGTGTTGTAAGTATTACACTGAGCAGAAAATGTTGCACTGGGCTCTGAGTAATAAAGCTAAGCCGGTTGTTTGTGTGCTTCTGGTGTGATCAGGGGGCTACAACCTGCAGGATGTGGTGTTTTACTGGACCAGAGGGAACGATTCGGTGAAAGGTCTGAACACTCTGAGACTGGCTCAGTACAGTGTAGAGAGCTACTACACATCTGTGTCGGAGGCTGTGTATGAGACCGGTAGGAATACTTCTCACATTCAAGTGAAACGTGAAATCCAATCTGTTTGAAGATGTGACTTTGGTGTTCTACTACAGGTCAGTACCCCAAACTGGTGCTGCATTTTGCACTGCGAAGAAATGTGTTGTTCTTCATATTGGAGACATACGTTCCCTCCATCCTTCTGGTGGTTCTCTCCTGGGTCTCGTTCTGGATCAGCCAGTCCTCTGTGCCAGCAAGGACCTGCATTGGTTTGTAGCAGACCTTGCTCTACCGTTCACATGTTCTGTCAAGTTATTGGATTTGACTGAAACAGAATCGCTGTCAGGTCCGTCTCTGTATCGAATGGTGGTGAAATTACCTGAGCGTGGTTGTAGATACTCTCTGACATGAAGGAGCCGTAGATATTTAACCTCTGCAGGGTTTTTATCAAGGTCCTGATACCACTTGGTTAGCTTGTGCTCCTGGTGGTTATACTGATTATTAGAGGGTTGCCAGGGTCACCTGAGGTGCGTGAATCTCCTGGGCCAGGATAAAAGGAAATCACTGTATGTGGAGGATAAGTGGTGTTGCAGTCTTCATTCCTCTGTAGAGGGACAATCTCGTCTTTGACGTGAACAACCTCCTTGAACACATCTTTTCCAATCTATCTGACGGCACACGTTTTTGTGTCTTGTATTGGGGTGTGCTGTCACATACACTGTTCTTGAACGTCTGTGGTTACAACGAGGACCACTAACAAACCAGGAGGTGTCAAGGACCTTGATAACGATGACTGGAAGTATCTTCAGCCCTCCTTCAACCTTAGTGAAACACATTATATTGACTAATTCAATAACTAGCTAATACTAATTTGTCAGTATTGGAATCAATGTTATCTGACCAGTTAAGTTCAGAAAATACCATGTCACACCACCTATGTTCTGTAATAATACTGTTACTAGAGGTACTTACCTTTCAACTCCATTTTCTTTGTATCGTCACTTAATTTTTGTCCTTATTAAGAGTTTGATCCTTATATATGCTCATACTGAGCTCACCATGGTTCAGTTCAGAGCTGGTGGTCGGTCAGAGGGCAGCGGAACACAATCAAGAGGATGTTGGCGACATATTAAGGTGGTTGCTGAAGATATGATCTGAGTGTTTGTTAGGAGTGACGACCGTCCTGACGATGACCACGCTGATGATGGGTGCTCGCACCTCCCTGCCGAATGCCAACTGCTTCATCAAGGCCATAGATGTGTACCTGGGAATCTGCTTCACCTTCATCTTTGGAGCGCTGCTGGAATACGCCTGCGCACACTTCTACACCATGCAGCACCAAACCACAGAAGATCTACAACGGGTGAGCAGGAACTTTACATGCCTTTCAGACAATAAATGCAATCTGAGGTGGATTTAAGCACTATAGCAAATAATTTGTCTTTAAGGATCTTATCAAAGAGCTAAAAGAGTCCAGTGGAAATGGCTCCATCCCTGTCGTCAGCTCCACTCAAACAAACGAGTCTGTGGAGGTGGACTCCACCGTGGAGGTGCCTGCACAGCAGCCGGTCAACAGCGAGAAAAAGAACGGTGATGGGTCAAAAGAGAAGATGCGAGGACAAGGCTGTAACCTTTCATTGGTGACGGATGCATCACGTAGGGCGGTGTCCATCTTCATCGTGGAAAATCCACACAACATTGATCGTCACGCCCGCACCGTTTTCCCCATGGCTTTCCTGTTTGTCAATATCCTCTACTGGCTCTACTATCTCTTTCTCTGAGCGCTGCATCTGAGTTGCCGCCTGGGTAATTTCAGCACCCTAAAGATGCTCTGCCTCCTCTCTGAGGTGCAGCACCACTGCTGGGATCTGAAGTGACCACATGAAACATACAGGATGTTTCAGTGGAAGCCTTTTTATATCTGCATCTTCTTACCACCACAATGGAAATAGATGCCATCTTTGTATCACACTGCATTGGTCGTTCGAGAATAGATGGTAGCAACAAACGAGCCCCAAACAAACAAACTGAACTGCATCCAACTCGCCGTGCACAGAAATGCGGCTCATTATGTGGCTGATGTGCTTTCTCGTTTCATACATTGTCCGTACAGGAATATTTTCTGTAAATTCACAGCATGTGAAACTGAAAAAAATAAACTGCTGACTGGGATCATACTGGTGTTTGGAAGAAAATCAATAGTGTTTGTGAATCACATTTCATATACAAATAATAATAAAAAACACATTAACACACTCAAGAGTGATGCTTTAAAGTAGCTATTTTCTCAGGTGACATGAAATTAATTTAAATTACAGTTTGTTCACATCTTTTGTGCATATTTCTGACTGTTTCATGGACTTTTCCGTTAGTATCACGTCCAAGTGAGCGAGACTCTACATGTGCTATGGGACAACTTCACATGCACACGAGTGCCCTCTTATTCCGTGTCCACCAATGGCAAATAATGGAAGATAATCGATAGGCAAGTGAAGGAAAGGTTTGACTTTTGAGAGAAATGCAGGATTCATCACCGACAAACAGTAGACAGTTCCCTCTCCTGTCACACTGAACCAACCACACTGCTTCAGCTGTTGATCGTGGCCATATGTTTATGTGTGTTCTCCCCCTGCAGCAGCATTTTGTTTAATCTATCAATCAATATGTGTTCAAGCAGAGAGTCAAACACTGGAAAACACTGAAGGTTAAAAACGCTGGAACTCAAGCAAAATTACAGTGAAAGGGTGTCCCTTTCACAATACAACAGAATTCACAAGGGAATAATGCAGAATGTTGACAAGACATGACAATTACCATGGTTTAAAAGCTGAGGTGCACCAAGCCCGGCTGTACAAACGTTTATAAAAATCGCAAAGTGGAACATTCACATTGCTGAAGCTGCAGTTTGTTACAACAACATGTGTCACTGCAGAGCAGTTGAAAATGATCCATAGCGGTTCTACAGCAGCACAACAGCCTTTTAATGGTATTGTGCAGATGAAAGCGGCCCTACGAATAATCTACACACACATGTTTATATATAATTTTTGTGAAAATTCCAAAATGATCATTCCCAATTGAATGGGTGATATCAACTGCAATAATGTCAAAGCATGTGTGGCGCTGAAGCGCATCTCCAGGTACAATAAAAACACACACAAACACAGATATCACAAACACAGATAGAAAGACAGTAAGAGAGCAGACAGAAGCCTCAGACTAAAGTGAAGACATGTTTCGATCACTGTAAGTGAAAAATATTGATTCCACATCATACTGGTTTTCAATCATCTGTCACTTTTAGTATCAATGCATCCACATCTGGTCGTCAAGGCGACAGAGCTGTATGACACTACTGGATGAAGTGTCAATATTTCATCTCACCTGTATGTCACATTTCCTAAAACATGGACTTGAAGCGATCTACGCATTTTCACAGGCTGCAGCCAAGTCTTATTTACAAGGTCACATGATGACATTATCACCATGACAAAATATCAAAGCTCCCCCTGCAGTCACAAACATGTTTTTTGCTCATTCATTTGACCTTTCCTGTGAAAGTTTGCTGGACATAAACAACAAACACTGCTACCAAACGTTTTTGTGGAGCTTAAAATGTCTGAAATAGATATTTCTGTTGTCACTGGAAGAAACTAGTCATAAACATTGTTAATCACAGTGAAATCATGTAGATGCATATCTGCACAGGGGAAACATGCCTCTATCTAAAAAGTGCTGTTAGTCTTAGTTTTTGTCCAAAGTGACTTCTGTCCATAAACCAACCATACATCACAGCTTTTGATAACATTCGCAAAAGTGTGTTCTCCATACAAACAGTCACACCACTGGGCTGTTTGTAATGGTGGAGAAGGTGCTGCACGTTTTTATGACACACTGACGTGTTGTTTACCTGGAAACACAGGCTGAGTTGAGTCATAATTATCAGATGTAATAAAGATCTTTGCTTTGAGTGTTCATATCTGCAAATAAATGAAATCCTGTTTGCTGTTACCTTCAGGGAAGAGGATGGGAGCAGCTGGTTGTCTGCAGCAAAGTGAAGGGGGAAAAAGCAGCTTGATTCGGAACAACAATTATATTTAATTACATACACAGGAAGAGTGTGGTTTCAATGTGAGTCAAGGGATCATCTAACAACTGTCACAGTCAGATATTCGGCTTCTAAAGACAATTCACGGCTTAAAAAATAAAAGGATTTCCCTGCTCATCCAGGTACAAGTAAAGTGCAAAGGCCGGACACATAACGGACATTTACTGTCAGTCAGCCTATCATCGTGTTACAAGTGAATGAAGAGAGAAAACAGCAGGAACAGCGCAGCGTTGGGTTTAAGGGGAAGCTAACCACAGTGAGCGCTGCAAGAACACATAGACAGTGTCACTGGTAGAAAAATATCGGAAACGGCTTAAAACTCTTTTATGAATGACTTTCAACACAATTCAACATTTCATCTGGGGCCAACAGTCTGCTTCCTGTCCACAGTGGCCGTTTACCCTGCACTTTACTACCAATCTTTCTTTCTCGCTTCCTCAGTATTCTCATTTCCCGAGTTATTTAAAACAGTGAAACACTTGAAGAAGTTGCTGCTTCCCTCCACTTTCTCTCCGCTGAGAAGAGAAGATCAAATACTTAAGATGCACTTCCACCCAGTGGCTGTTTTCATTAACTACAATTATCTGAGCGATGTCTCTGCTCGGGGTCATGGTCCTCAGAACAGGTACATCCTGATATCATCACATTTTTATTTGTTCTCCAGTTCTTTCCATGCTGCTGCTTTTAGGTTCCTTTCTTTGACTCCCATTCCTGTAAAAAAAGTGTGTGACAGTGGAACAAGTTACTAATTTAATTACAAAATCAAGAGAAATACAATAGTAATAAATACAAAATCAGAATTGTAATACCTGGACATAACTGTCATGGTATTACAGTTACTTATGGTTAACTTATGGTTAAAATTTTAGTTAAATCACTAAATAAGTTCTGCATGTTTTTTTTTTGGGTCTTGATTTAGTGTGTGAATGAGTGAATGTGTTTTGTGGTTTTAACGCAGTTTGATAGTGTTGGTGCTGCTGGAAGTTGAAACACTGACACATCTCAACATTTGAAACAGTTGAGAACATTTATTCAACATTTACAAAAAGTGAAATGACTTTGATTAAGTCATTGAAATCGTTACAATACTGTTACTTTCTAAATAATTGTAACCTACTACTTTCCCTACACCAGATGATAACATGAGGAGGAACTGCAGTCACATCAGGAGATAAATTCATTTTAAATGTTAAAAGTGACTTCACAGAGTCTCATAAATGTGCTTGTAACAAACTGTGACACACTGATGAGATTCCATTAACTCCCTGTGGAGCTGACAGAAATAAAATGGCCAGCAGAGGAAGTGACCAGGAAGTGTGTGTGTGTGTGTGTGTGTGTGTGAGAGAGAGAGATACCTTTGCCTTCTGCATGACTGTTCCTGTGGTTGATGCGTACACAGATGGAGGTCGCCGACGCATCTCGGAGGCACAGTTCACGGGTATCGTCTCACTGTAGATATTCTGTGTCTTTTTCCTGGGACCCTACACATGTACAAATACTCAGTGTGTGCGGGCAGCTGAGCAAGTGAGTTTCTTCAGAGCAGCTGAAGTACCTTCACAGGTGGTAACGCCTCTGCAGGAGCACCCAGCGCTCCGCCTGCCTCGCTCTTCTTCAGGTTTTCTTTGACCTGGGTCAGTCGGAGTTCCAGGTCCACTCGTTCTGCCTCCTGAGCCCGACACGCTTCCTCCAGCTGGGACACGCGCTTGTCGAGGAGCGGCTTCCTCTTCTCTGCTCCAGATGCATGAAACACAGAGAGCAAAACTGCATTAGACACAGTCCCAAAGGTGAAACAGATTTACAGATTCATCAAAATGACCAATCTCTCTTCATACAGCGCAACTTTCAAACTAAGTTACGTTGTATACTTTTGTGACAATAAAGACCTTGCACCTTATATAGTTTCTTACTTTCTCAATACTACTACAATCTTTAGCTTTACACCAATTTTTACAGCAGTACATTTACAATCATAGATACTTTTCAGGTTGAAAACACGGTTGAAACTGTGTATTGTGGATGTAAAAGTACGACAACATGTATATGATCCTTCCATTTCTGATTACTTCAGTATAAACATTTGGTGGCAGTACTTATGTTGGGGTACATTTACATTGCTATGTCTATGATTCAAAATGATCTGAGTTCTTGCTCTTCTGAACATAGAATACTGTATGGAACAGGAGGAAATGAATTAGATGGAGGAATTTTAATTGCTGAGTTGTTGATTTTAATAACACTAATAATAAGCAGTGGATGTTTTATTTCTGCCTGCAGGCAGACTGCGTTCCCACATGATAGTCAGTAATGGAGGTCAGGCTGCAGGACCGGATACACAACATGTCACACGGTCATGAACATTTTACTAATTCACATGCAAATGTTTGTCAAACATTTGTTTGACATTTATTTTTGTTTTTTATATTTAATGAAATGATGTGAGTTTTTATACAAAATAAACAGGTATTTAATAAATTATTCAGATTTTTTCCTATTGGTATTTCCAAAAGCTTCAGGCCTGTAAACTATTGTTTTAAACATTTAAAAACCCAATGACTTTTCCTGGTGTTCCTGGATAGAACCTGGGTATTAATATATCAGCCTGAATGTTTCTGTGCATCTTGTCTCACCGGTAGCTGTCTTCTGCTCGTCCTTCAGCTCTCTCTTCTGCTGCCGGAGAGTCACCAGCGTGTTGCGAATCCTGTCCCTCTCTCGCTCCAGCTCCTCTTTCTCCTTCATGTAACGCTTGGCGTCCTCCTCTGCTCGGGTTTTCCCGTACCTGCCGTACTGGTTGGCGTCTGGGTGAAGACCAAATGTCAAATAATCAGGGGTCATGGGAAGGAAACAGAACATCTCAGGCCAATCTGCTTCAACAATCATCATGTTGAACAGGTGACGCAAAACCCATAATAAATAATAATAAAAGAGAGTATTAATCAAGTACAATGATGGCCTAGATTTGTGGGTTCATTTTTCCCATATCTCATGATGAAAGAAACACACACACATCAAGAGTAAGAGGTCAGGAGGACACAGTGGCTCTAATGTGTGTCTCCACTAAATCTCAGGTTACATGCTGGAGCTCTCCACCCCGCAGAGCGCTCATGCTTTGATGTGGTTGGCGAGGGCCTGTGAAACAGAGCGGAGCAGGGACGACCCCACCAATATCAATTTCCCCAAAAATCGTTTTCTTCTGTGACTGAGGCCAGCTGACAGAGGCGCAGAGGAGCAAATGGAAGCAGAGAATGAGGAGATTAAGGATGGAAATTGAGCAGATAGCTCATATTTTATTTTCATTAGTGCCAGGTGATCGGTAACCGTGAAGAAAGCAGAGGTCTGGAATCTCTGATTGCTGTGTGACCGGTGACTGACATGTGCAGGTAAGGACAGGAGTCACTTACTGGAGCCGGCTCGTTTGAGGGAGACTAATGGTTTGGTTTTGTTTGAGTCACTGCTGGAAAAACTTGAGCGCAGTTTCCCTTGATTCCCAGAGTGCAGCCTGCGGTTGTCTGCTGGCTGAGAGGAGCAGAGGGATAGAGGGATGAGTGAGGAGATTGGGGGAGGTCAAGAAGGATGATGGCTAAAAGAATAGCAACGTTTGTATACTGAGGTCAAGACGTGAAAGGATGGTTTGATTTCTAGGTGTGACATCGCTGTGTGTGTCTGCAGCTGTTGGCGTGTGGAGGTTTACGTGCATGTCAGCAGGTTAAAAACTCTACAGGCTGTAAAACTGTCAGGAACCTTTGCCTTCCTGTCACCGCTTTCATGACTTTTTCCTCTCCCCGTGCCCACTTGCCTCTAAAAAAACATCCGAATGTTGAGAGACGCTGCGCGCGCGCACACACACACACACACACACACTAGACGCCCCCTTCACTGTCCACTTTCAAAACTCATCTCTTTTATCACTTGACCCAGTTTGAGACTTTTCTCTGGTGTTACTGTTTGTAGGGTTTTTTTGTTTAATGTTATGTTACTTCATCATTAATTTACCACTATCGCGTTGATGAGATGAGGTGAGACACTTCAGACTTGTTGTAAATGTGTGTGTCCTACCTGCATGTCTTCATTCGGGACCTCGTCATATGTTCTGCAGTCCGTGCAGGAGGATGTCGCCCATCTACCACCACAGACAGAGAGGAACGGTGTGTACATGAGGTCGAAACAGCAGTGGCCTTCCTTCCACACACATACACTCTCGTCAGAGTCTAGCTCACAGGAAAGAATGACGTGCAGCATCACGGATATTGGCGATGGTTTCCACGTCAACATAGTCGTAGTGCAGTGACTCAGGGTCGGTCGCAGACCCGGCTTCTGCCAAGAGGATGCCAAGCCATTTCCCCAGCTCCTCAGAACTGGCTGCCTGGAAACACACCCTGTGTTTATATTTCATTATCTTGGGTACAGGATGATTAGCTAGAAGATGCTTGATGTCCGTTAGCGTTCAGGTGAAACAAACCTCCAGAGAAGCCACTGTTGTGCTGGCCCGTAGGACCCGCAGGGCAAAGGGATGTTTCGGTCCCAGCCCTGGAATCACCTCACAGCCGTGGAGAGGAAGAGACGGCAGAGAAATCCGAAGGTCTCCTCGCTCATGGTAGAAGTGCAGGACGCCTCTGCACACACAGCACCACTGCTCCTGCCACACCTGGCAGACGAGCACTGACAGGTAGCCTGTGTGGGGAGGGTCCACAAAGTGATGCCTACTGGAGGGCAGACCTGGTGAACGGACAGCGGAGTGGGGTCTGACCTTGTCGGGGGTCACTGCAGGCTGACCGGGGAGGTTTCTTCTTGAAGCTGATGATTCGTGTGATTTTCCGACCTGCAGCAAAAGCCCCACGTTTCACCTTCCCTGCATCAAAAATAAAGACATTTATCAACATCACCACTCATTTACTTTCCTCTGTGAGTTAGATCAGACAATGTAGCACCACGACTGGAACCACAGGGAATAACCAAGTCACTTCCAGCACTGCTGATGGCCATAAATATGTGATAATATCCTATCCAATTCTAACTTTATTTGAATAAGACTACCAAAGTGGACAAAAGTGCTGGACAGAAGAATAAATTAAGGCAATTAAAATTAAAATAAATTAAAAAGATATAGAACATAACATAACATAAAATAACAGCCATATAGGAAAACAATAATAAAGACAAAAAGAAAAAAAGCCAATATCAAGCCTCTTAACCAAGGCGTCTCACCATTGTCTCTGCTGTTCTCCGCCATTGACACGCCGACACTGTCTGAATCTGACGTGCTCCTCTCCGCCGACAGCCTCTGAGGATGAGCTCAGGTTATAAATACTTTAGGTGGATTTATACCGACTGAAGTCATAACCAAGAATAAATGAGTGTTATTTCTGTCTCCTTTGCTTCATTCGTGCAGGTTTATGTCCCAGCAGGTTGGTAAGTGCCTGTTCCAGCGCGTTCCAGACTCACTGCCACCACTATCATCACTGCCTTAACACCCAATTACAGAACCCTTTGTTCTGCAGGTACGAATGTGTGCCAAGTAAAAGCCCAGAAATTGTCTAGAGCATTGACGGTGACAACACAATTGCTGCTTTACTGCTTGACTTTTCTTCACCTCTGCTGTGCTAAAAACAACCTCCTCTCACCTTGTCTAGTTCAGTTTTTCTCGGAATGACGGGAGACGCAGATTCCTCAGGCCCTGCGCTTTGACCGCTCACCTCTCTGATGACCTGGGGGGAGATTTATTGGGTCAATCTCCACTGAATCCCATGTGTGTATCGTTTCAAACACAGGTTACCCTGAGCCACCGGTGCGCCTGCTCCTTGCTTTGCACAGCCAGCACCAGAGGGTCTCCGTTGGGTAAAGTGAACCGCAGCTCATGGTGTTTCCTCTTGCTGTCTTTAGGAGTGTAGACCACAGTGCACTGGGGCAGCAGCAGGTCCACATAGGGACACGTGTCCTTAGAACTCTTGTAACACTGTCGATCACAGGAGCATACAACAAGGATATCTGACATGGAGCCCAAAGTTCCAAATGAAGTGCTAAGTATGAGCTATCAGTACTTTTTCCACACTGTTCTACGTTTACATTAAGTTTATGTTCATTTCAGTGAACAGAATGTTTTATTTGTTGTCAATGGGAAGTTGATTTACTAGAAACTGGCGCAAGAAAGTGGAACGCAAACGGACAATCGATGGTAGGGGAACGTACCTCTATGTTTTCTCACCTGCAGTCTGTTCTCTCGTATGACAGTGAGCTGTTTGGCCCACTGGCCAAAGCGTTTCTTGCGCAGCAGGAAGGCGCAGATGCGACAGTCTCTGGCAGGAGGCATTGAGCTCTCCTCTGAGGGCCACTGATGCATGAGTCGGCCACCGGGGCTCCTGTCCTCCTCGTCCTCCTCGTAAGACTCGTAGGAACTGCTCAGAGCATCGGAGTCGTTGTCTGGGAGCACAGAGGCAGAGTGCATGAAACACACTGCTGCTTTCTCTCAGTGTGCACTGGAGGGTGGCGGTCTGGGCTTACAGGAGTTCTTGCGGTGTGAGTTGATGCAGGTAGTTGGGTAGTTGTTTTCAGTGTCTTCATAACCGTCCTCTATAGAGTTGGGGGGACTGCGTCGCACTGAATGAAAGAACGATGAGTACTCCTCATGTTCCTTCATGCAGGTTTTCGTACTTTGTAGTAAGAATTAGAAAAGCAACTATAGAAGCAGGAAGACTCATACCTCTTGTGATGATGTATTCCGGGAGCTTGCCAGGACTGAGTGGCACTGCCTCCTCATAGTACTCCTCTGGAGGAGGCGTTGTGGGCAGAGGGGGAGGAGGGTCGGCCGAGTGCAGAGCCTGGGAGCCGCCGCAGCTCTATGAAGGGTGACACACATATATCTCACATTCCCTCCGCAGCGGTGAAGGATTTCTGTTTTTCCAGGGCGAAAGGCCTCCTTCATCAAAGAGATAGCGAGCAGACCCCTCCAACTGATCTCCATAAACTCAGACACTTGGCTCAGGACGGGAAACTTATTCTTGATTCTTTCAACACACACACAGAGCATGTGTGCATGGAAACCCCCCCCAAAAGAGGGAAAATACCGTTTTCTTTCCGTTCACATACATTTGGAATGTAACATCACTGTTTAACAGTCAAGCGCTTATTTCACTGCACAGGGACTTTGGCCACTTGCCTGTTCTGTGTCGTCGGTTTCTGGGTCCTTGTCTTGTTTCGGATCATCTGCGACGTCCTTCAGGTCCCCGAGCTGGCAGTCTACGGTACAGATGACAACACACATACTGAGCAAACACTGTGTCTGTGTGGCCAACAGCCATGATAACACTGAATTACACTGGGTTCCATCTACAAAAATCTGCTGTATATTCAAAACCTACAACCGTGTAACTGTCATGTTGGATTTATGTGTGTAATGGGTTCATTTTTACACATTCGTTCTTCTTCCAACTCACCAAATGTCTCAAAGAGGGACTCAACAAAGCTGGTGCCATTTCTGTACACAGCTGAGTTCATGTAGATGAGATCTGTTCCTGAAACTGGAAAAAAGGCACTTATGACAACTTGTGACATAAAAATAAAGGGATCAAATTGATTTCAAAGTAATCTTCACACTGTTTACAGCAGAGCAGCGACATGCAGCTCTGACCTGATGGCTGAATCTGCTGCAGAAGGTTCCAGACAGAGGTCTTCTTCTCCTGGGTGGACAAGCTCAGGTTCTCCTGATCCAGCATCTCCAGCAGCACACCCAGCTCACTCACCAAAACCTCCATCGCTAAATCAGTGGGCGGCAGGTGGCAAAGGTCAAGATTTAGTTATTTGTCAAGGGGAGCAAAGGTCACAGTGCGACGTCTAAACAAACCCCCGATGGATGTCAGCATCTCCTGAAGCTATGTTCTCTTTCACTTCAGCTTCACAGTCAGAGAATATCCACCTGACAACTCATGACACCGTCTCCTTCCTCTCTCTCTCCGTTAGCAGCCAGACTAATCAAGAGCAGACGAGAGGAGCGGGACATGTTTGCAAACTGGACATAATATGATGGCGAAAGAGAACCGGCGAGTCAGCTGTCAGAAACATGAAATTCTGACACCAGTAAGTGTAAGTGATCTTTATCTAATGGGAGATGAAGGTTCAAGGGCTCACCATGTGAAACACATGCACACACTTGTCACAAGGCGCTCCAGGTCCTGTGACACTTTGATGAGTGCTGGAATTGTCACGTCTTATCTTGATTTGAGGGACTGGTCCACTCCCTGATTTCTGACAACTTAAATAAACCTCCCTCTCCCACAGCTGGAGGACAACCTGCTGGCATGTGTGTTTGAATTCAACTTTATCTGATTTAATGGCACAAAATTAGCCACTCACGTTTCCCGTTCTGTCTTTTTACTGCCTCTTACTGTGCACATTCCTCTACCTTTATAATCTGCAAATCCTCCGGTGAAACTGACTGAGTCACGACTGGCGCACTTGTCTGTCTCCCAAACAACCACACACACACACACAGACACCCACACAGACACCATTTTCACAGTCCAAGCACATCGGAATCGCTGAACTGTGCTTGTCGCTGGGGTCAGGCGCAGGACAGTTGCTGAGCCAGAAGTCTTTGTTCGCTGGGCAGGCATATGGTAACAAGACCTGTTAGACTAAACAAACACAAATACACACACACGCGTAGAAGCACAAAAATTGTAAAACCACAGGAGCACTGCTTAAGTGCAAGGTGTGTCAACAGCAGTTCAGCGTACCTGTTTGGCTGAGTGTCAAAGTCTTTAATGATCAATGACTGACACAGCACGTTTGTTCTAAGCACCAGTGACAAGTTCAGTCTCCAGGAGCTGGAAATGAAACTGGTGTTCGTCAGTGTTCTACATTTGACAGGGCGCGGATGCTGCTCCCACTCCTTTAAGACAGACATACTTTCCTGAGGTGGGTCTTCCTATGGGCTCAAAAACGCAACAGAAATGCAGCTACAGTCTGTGTGTATTCACCCGTGTTTGTTTAACCACTTTGTCTTCTTTACTAGCGTGATTTCCTGCCATTGTAATAAAAACATTCCCGCTGATCCATTCAGTGAGCAGCAAGCATGAGAAACATTCGAATTGGAACGGCCTATTCTCCTCGATACGATCCGATGCACACGGGGGAAATACGGAAGGAGAGGAAACTCTGGTGTGAGAGCTCTTGGCCTGGTGAATGTTGTCTCCCTGCCAGAGGTTCCAGCTGTTTAGATCCTGGCTCTAGTGTGCAACTGGGCTTCCCCTAACCTTTGTGTGAGACCAAACCGTATCCACAGCGATGAGTCAGTCGCTGCGTAGATAACTGAAACACACACTGGCATTCAAATACAACAGAACAGTTGAAGGTTGAGTTGATGGTCACAGCCATGTGTCCTCTGTGCCAAACATGAGGAACATGATGGTGCATTCCAAGGATGAAATTCATTGGGCGGTAATTCCCAGGTGAAAACCAAGTTTCAGTTCCATCACAAAATAGTAGATAGGGGAAAAAGCCGTTCTTGCACAACGACGAAGAAAAATGTTCGGTATTATTGCACGTAGAACTACAACAACAACAATCTACTGACAACATGTGTAAGTCACTGAAATGGACACAAAAGACCACAGTGATGCAACACCAGTAAAAACAACACACGCTGCCATCTGGGATTCTGAACTCAAGTCCTCTGTGTTGGACCGATGTCCCTGGGTCGGAGGGCGTTCCATTTGGTAACTTCTTGTCCGCAGCTCATACAAAGCCTCAAATTCTGGTTTGGACTGCAAGTGGAACGTACGATAAGACCACCCTTCAGCCCCCAGCCTAGTCTCACGTGGTTTCCCACACATCTGAGACACCAAATGATCCCTTAAATCTGCATCTGCTCACAGGTCGGCTGTGTTTGTGTGTCTTTGATGTCGCTCAAAACCCAGATAAAGTCCATTTTGATCCCTACACTCAAAGGGAAACTACGCAAAACCTGATAATGCTGCGTTGGCTGGGGTTTAATTAAAGTCAGACCAAAGTGAGTTTGAAGTATTTGCAGCGACGAGAGGCAGTTTGATCTACAGTGTGATTAGCACAGGAATCTTAAGCCAAAGAAAACGTCCAGGGGGTGAGGGTTCACCTCAAAATGAGAAGGTGCGCCAACAGAAAAACGATGGGTGCAGGCAGTGTACCATGCCTGCAGGAATGTGGACGCTATTCAAGACTTTGAGCATAGTCAAACATTTACCTCTTCACACTCTTTTGACAATCGCTGTTAAAGTCGACACACATTCCTCACCTTGGTAATAGTGCCAGAGGCTGCAAAGTGCGAGGATGCGTGTGCAGGGTCGTTCGTGCAGACTCTGACGTTTACGAAAGACTTTGATGACCCAGCGTTTTGTACAAACTCTGGAAGGGATAGAGAGGAGGGGGAGGAGTGGGAGGAGGAGGAGGAGAAGGAGGAGGAGGAGGAGGAGGAGTGGCATCATGCCAGCAAATTGAGCACCTGTGCTAACTTGTCCAAGAAACCCTGATATAAAGAATAGTGTGACCACAATGAGTAGTTCCTTCCCCCCTGTTGTTACAAGTTTTCACCCGAGCTGCTAA
>CAAKHB010008440.1:27948-59378 GCA_901007665.1 Aeoliscus strigatus
TTGCAGAAAAACATTCCTGCTAATTGTGGAAGACTTGGCATTCCTCAGACTCTCTGGAGGTTTTACAAATGTTTCAGTGCTGACTGAGCAACATTACTGCTGGCCTGATGCTTAACACACCATTGTATCTTTATTGTCAAACCTTCAGAACAGTTTTACAATAAAAAAACATCTTTAGCTTTAGATACTTCTGCTTTTATATGTGGCAAAATATAAATGCTAGTATCTGTCAGCACTCACCCTCAACAGCAGTGGATGAGAGTCCCACCATTTCCCAGGTGCTGGAGGTTCATCTACACACCAGCTGAAGAATTGAAGTCTACCTGCTTGTGTGTCCGGGTGAGGAAGTCTTTGTAGTGGAGGTGAGCTGGTCCGCCTGCTGCTGAATTCACACTCCCACCTCTCCCTTCCTCCCTCAGATCTGTTATCTCTCTCTGCCCTCCTCCCACAGTCTCCCCACCTCTCTTTCCTTAAGGGGGTAGGGTGTGTGTGTGTGTGTGTGTGTGTGTGATCCCTGCCGCTGTAATACTGCTCTGTAAACACACACGCACAGAGACCCACTCGCTAGTGGTGAACTCATTGTTTCACATTCTTCCTCTCTGCCTGTTATTAATCTTTAACCAGTCAGCCAGTGAACCTGTTCGCTCACATTGTACGGCTCATTTACATTCATCACTCCACCGAGGCTGGTGACGAATTCTCAGCTTACTTGAAACTGTACAAAAAGTGGAGGTTAAGTGACATTCGTGGAGTCAGAGGTGGAGGCAAGTTGAGACTCCTCACGTGGATGACTTGCTGCCTCGAGGCAGACTCATGGGTCCGGACATGAAGCGACACGCCGCTTCCACTCACACTGGACACTAACTAACGCTGCACTAACACACATCCCAGGTACATGCAGACAAATACACAGTGGAGGAACGTGGAGACAAAAAGCAAAAATTCAGTTTGAGAGAATAAATCCGTTGGGTGAATGAACTGTACTGAAATGATTCGTTCATTTCACAGTTCAGCTGAGTGTGACTGTGGGTGAACCTGAGTTGTCGCTCAACTGACACAAATGACTCACTGAAAACCAAACTTGCCAACTTATTGCTATATTTAAAGATTATTTAGACCCCTCACACACAACAAATCTGACGACTTTTTCTGCTGTTATTCGAAACTTTGTTACTGGTGTTTTGGAGGCTGACGTGAAAGCACGTATTATTCTACAGTTCCTGTCCTCCAGCAGCGGGTGCTGCTGTGAGATCCTCCCCCATCCAGAAGCACTCCCAGGTGTCAGGTCAGCAACAGTCCCAGCTGCTGAATTCATGGATGTACTGATTGGCTGTGGTTGGATTTATACACTGAACATGAGCCCTGAGCAATTTTCAGCGGTTTAAACTGACAGCGATTCCGTATACCTTTAAGAACTGTTTTGTTACCTGATGGGAGTTGTACCAGGTTGGATGACACAGACGTCAGTGTGTATATGATGATAATTTGAATCCTGATGTGACCCCTCTAACCTCCATTATGGGCCAACTCAGAGGTAACATACATCATTTTTCATTTGTGTAAAATAAAATGGCAATATGCATAGTTTTCTATTTGATAGTTCCTTTTTCCTGAAGTGGATCATCTTGCACAGATCTGCCCTGATGCATCTACAGAAGCCCAACACAGACATTTCATTTTATTTAGCTGCTGCTCGTGTCCTCACGTCCTTTGTCACATTCTTTACATTTACACAAGCTGTAATCGATCAAAGCTCCACCCTTCCTCAATGCATCTGCAGAGAAATGTTTACACCGACTGACCCCATTGAACTAAGCATAGCTCAGCTGGTAAAACTGACTTGTTTGACTTGAAATGGACAAAATATATGTTTAAAAAATACGCTTAAATTTGACAATTTAAACACAAACCAAAATGCCTGAAGAAACACGTTTTCACACTCTTGCTACCATGCTAAAACTGACACTGATTTAGAAACTTTCATCGACACATCAATGCCACATACCTATCAGACATGCTTATGGTCCTACAAAACCTACTCAACACTGTGACTAAATGTGACCTCTGACCTCCTCAGTGGAGCTGTCAACTCCCTAGATGCTCAAAGAGAGATGAAAAAGCACACCAAGCAGTAAAATCTCAACGCACAAGTCAGTAGATGCCTCTCATGTGGTTGAGGCAAAACTGGACGACTCAGGTACCAAAAGACAAAACTCAAAATGAACAAACCTGCTGGACTGAATCATCAGTGACACCACCTGAGATCAGCATCTAATAAAAACTACTGTTTTTCTGGGAAATCCCCTCTCTCTTATTGTCTTTGTACATGTTGGATCTGCAGCCATTTGTGATCTGACATGAAGGAGCGCTGCAGGATGATGCCTGAGGTCTCTAGACACTTGGTGGGGGAGTTCGTCTTCCTCCATCCTCAGAGACCAGCTGCTAGATATGACCCACAGACTATTTTCATGAAAAAGCAAAAGCTTATCTCACCTCAAGTGAGTCACAAAAGATGTTTGAAGAGGATTTCAATGTTATCCCCATGCCATTGGAAGGCTTCGTGTATATCACCATCCAGACCCCTTATCACATCTTTGGAGAAAATAGATGAATCATATCAGATATGGGAAAAAAATGGAGATGCTGCTTGTCAAACCAAACACTTTCTGTGCTGCTGGTGCAGATGTGTCACTGAGGTGCGTGCAGCTGACCAGACGTTTCAAATTTTAATTTCAAGATCTGTGCCAACAACATCTCCTCTTATTAGCCTGTGCCCGCAAATGATGCAATCCCCTCCCACTCGTCTCAGATTCCAGGCATTTCCCAAGAGTGACGGGTCTCCTCTCCCTGGTACAAAACATGTCCGGGCAACCAAGAGCTGACTTTTGCTGAGCCTTTGGTGAGCACGCAGAGACAGTACTGGGTCAGTGGGAGATGTTATGATTAGGAGGTTTGGCCGGTGGAGTCATCTACTCATTCTTGTGGTGGAGGAAGTGAACCCAATTAAAATCAGTGTTTATTAAAGGGGCAACTGTATTGAAGTCAATATCTGTATGTCAATGTTTTAGGGGTTAATGAAGGAAACGTTTCATTCCTACACTACAGCTCATTCCAGTACTAGTACTAGTTTTTTTCCTTAAATGTTTGAATTGGTAGATCAATAGTAACATAATCAGCATATGTCAATTACATATTTTTACCTGGTACATATCCCTGTTACACCTCACATCTGTGCAGGCTTGGAGGAGATGTGTTCCCTGGGCAGAGGTCTCTGCAAGCAGACATCACACCTCTGACAAGAGAACATCTCTATCAACACACACCGCCCGCACGCCTCTTTTGTTGGATTCTATGTGAACAAACAATGCATCATAACGGTAAGGTTGTTTTTGTTTTATCATTGTGGAGTCACTTTGTGACAGTGGATGCTGAAGGAACACTGGGTGCAGAGAAAGATGCAGCACCCCCTCTTCTTCTTCTCCTTTCGGCTTGTCCCTTTTCAGGGGTTGCCACAGCGAATCATCAATTTCCATCTTTCCCTGTTCTCTGTATCCTCTACTCTGACTCCAACTACCTCCATGTCCTCCCTCACTGCTACACCAGCACCCCCTACTGTTTAATTATTCTAAGCAAAAACTGCAGAATGTGAGTTCTGCATACAGGACTTACATTCTACTGGAGGACACAAATTAATGAATATACATATGCATGTAAATTAATTTTTTGTAAACAAAATGGTATACTGCTTTTGTTAACAGCTTGCTCCCACTTAATATGACTAAGCTAATGTCAAGACTTTTAATAATCCAGGAAAATGACAGACAAAAATGAGGGAACAAATCAAAGTCAACCTAAGCTCAATTTAAAAGTCACGCTACTTCAGATAAAAAAAACGCGATTTAGCTTTTTTCTGCCAAATTATTGCCAATAAAACAGTTTTCCTGTCCCGCATAAGGAGCCGGAATACTTGGACTGGTCTCGTAGGGGGATGCCCAGAATGCTCCCCTGTAGATGGACTTCCTCCCTTCGCCAATGACGTCACCTATCACCTCCTGCCTTCTGTTTCCTCTTCCTGTCAGCTGACTTACATAAACTTGTACTGTACTGTACTAGTGACCCCATTCTTGATGTGGACTAGATTCTACATGAGATAGACCTGAATGAGTCCCATTTCAAAGGTGACAATATAATGGAGCCATGACTGTAACTCTTTATTTAGCAGGTACGCATGTCTGACCTGTATATTTACCCGCTGTAGGACTGAATGCAGTAATAAGTACACACAACAGGAATCTGGAGATGAGGTGAACATGTGGAAAAGGTTATTTTGTTTGGAGACGTTATTGACTTAGATGAATTAAGTTGAGAGGAAAAACATGGTCTTGGTCCTCCCACTGTTTTTATTGCACTTAGGAAGATGCTTTGGGTTATCATAAAACATAGCACTCCATGACACTGAACAGCCACATACTTTGAATAGCTGACAGGGTGAAGTATTAGTACTTTGTCCTACTTCAACCACAACTAATTGGGACCAACAGTCTGACTAATTTCAGACCGAGGGGCTCTGAAATAAAAAACAAAAATCCAAGATGGTTACATTTCCCATGAGCGAATCTCAAAAAACCTTCAAGTGCACTGGCAGGTGAATGTATGTCTAATGCAATAAAAATGAGCACAGACATTAGTCCCAACACAATGCAGAGGAGCACCACATGTGTTTTATGCATTAAACTGATTATAGAAATAATTTTACTTAAAAATGTTTATATATTTGTATTATCTCTGCATCAGAAATGCTCCTAACCAAACTGTATGAGACACAAATTGTTAGCAAAACAAAATGTGTGTAAACACTACTTTGTTTCAGCAAGAACATGAAGTATATATTCCTCCACTAATGTTGCCTCTGGTCCAATCCTACAACATTCTGTCCAGCATTCCTCAAGACTTTCTCAAGTCAAGTCAATCTAACGACAGAGAGAACTCAAAGTCCAAGTCCACTCAAAGCAGCTGGGCTGTTTCCATGGTGATAGAGAGAGAGAGCGGAAGAGCAAGCGAGAGAGAGAGAATTATGGGTTTATGCAACTCATCTGTTTACAGCATTAAGCAGCTTTTGAAGGCTCTGAAAATTTGACACTCACTTTAGAGCGTGCGCACAACACACACACGCACGCACATACTGCTGGAATAATAAGGGAAGCAGCAGTGACAACAGGGAGCTGCTGGCTCAGCGGTGACATGGCTCCTCTGCACTTCCAGGTCACATCACTGCTCACGTTCATCTGGCACCTACGTTACCCAATGTAAGAACTAATACAAGTCCTTTAATTTATTATAAAGAAAACAAAAAAAAAATGAACTAACTGGCAAAGAAAACTTACAAGTTGTAAACCCAAACTCCAGGGAAGAAGGGGAACACAGTTCCAGTAGAACACAAATGACGTGGACTGATAACACAGGACTGACGGAAGAACCAACAGGACTGAAAAGAAACAAAGGACTCAAATATAACTGGCACACGAGATTAAAGGACACACACGCACACACACAAGGAACATTGAGGCAATGTCCACACAGAGACAAGTTTGAAACCGGGTCCCAGGGTGAACAAACCTGAAGACACCACCATTACATCTGTGTGTTTACAAACTATACGCATCTGACAAGATGACACCATAGTTCCACCTCCCATTTAACCCACACTGAGACGAGAAAAGAATCAACTAAATACAAGCACAAACCATCATGATACGCGATAATAAAATGTTCAGATGGATGTGAACATGACTGTCTACTGTATTTGATACCTGCTAATCAGCCACACATTGAATGATTAAGTCTGACAGGGACACTTTCTACCTCTTCTCTTCCTCAACTACTTTGTCCCTGTGCTGTTGAATCTGTCGCGTCTTTTCACAGTGAGCTGCCAGCCAGTTTGGTCCACTCAAAAATACAGCAGATACAGCAGATGGAGAGATTGGCTCATCATGAAATGGTCAAAGGTCACGGGGTCAACACAAATGCCCAGGATGTCTGTCTGAGAGGGGATCTGTCCGCGAAACCTCCTCCCCCTTTCATTTTTCATCTTTTGCTCTGATTTATTCAGGTCTGGGACGGCACAGAGGGCTTGACTCAGCCTGCTGCCAGACAAAGGCTCCACAGAGCAGAGTGTGTTATTCAGTTCCCATATCTGCCTGGAGTCCTATGAGATCACCACACTGCTATGTCTCGCTCACAGAAACGTATTCACACACTGAGGAGATGCTCTGTGTTATTGATGCTGCACACACATGCACATTTTGAGTACATATAGACAGTCTCAACGAGGAAAAGAGACTGGTTTGTCTCCTTTTGGGTTTTCTTCTTTATTGGAATTTTGACCGGATAACTCTCTTCAGCTGTCATTACCCCATTAGAACAAATAATGAGGATGGAGAAGTGAAGAAAAGTTTCAGTGTTTGTTTGTCAAATAGTTTGTGTATTTGATGGGAGATGAAAACTCCTTTTCTGACTTTGTTGAATATGACAAAGCACTGGAACAATTCACACTCTGAAATAGCCCATTGGCACTGGTACGGATTATTTCAAGGAAGTGAGGTTTACACTGCACCGTTCATACATGAACATGTAACAATCCAAAAGTAAAAGTCATAATACACACACATAAAAACACACAGATCATCTCCAGAACTGAATGGGTTTTTCTTGGGTATTATTTTCTTACTAGCAGAATCTGATATGTAGTTTTTTGTGTAAAGTTGCTCTGACCACTGAGAGGATTGCAGCTTAACAGTGTGTAAACACAAACACATCCTCCTTGGAGGGGGCAACAACAAAGACATTACCTCTGCCAAGGATACTTTATACTTTAGTTTGTGTTAGTTTGCACAGTGCATGGCTGAAATCCTCTCACTGCCCACAGGTAGTGTTTTGATTAGTGTTTGACCAGCGGAAGTCTGCGCTGCGCGTTTCTCATCAGTTAGAGGAGTCATACAAATAATATCACTGCACAATAGGGAAGTATACATGTTACAAATCATGTTTAATGAGCAAAGCAAAGGTTTGACAGTTTAGAGATCTGCCATGTGCCGATAAATCCCAGCAAGCATATTGCTCAGACCTGTCGGCCTGCAGACGTCAGTCAGAATAAAACCCCATGTTTATGTGTCTCATATTAACTCGATACTGTCATGACGTAATGTTGTGCCGCATATCACCATGGAAACCCTCCAGCTGTGCAGAGAGTGACCGCTGCCGACATGAAATACTCTCTCTCACTCACTCACACACATGCGTACATGAACACCCAGCATGCATCTCTGCTATAGTGATCTTCTCAGTGAGGTTAAAGAGGGGAATTCCACCATGAGTCGCAGCTCAAACGCGATGGGGCATGAAGAAATCCACTGTGTGTGACAAGTATCAGTGCATCTGATGTGGAGCCGATGAACGAAACACAAACACAAATATATATTCAAGGAGGATGGTCTCTCTTCATATCCTGAGCGGTGATTCTGAGAGAAAACATCGCATTTACAGAGAATTTTCCTCAGTCGTAGTCCATCTATCAACAGCAGCTTTGTGAATGTGTGAATAATGAAGCTGAATGAACAGATAAGTGGAAAATCTTGGTCTGTCTACAGTGATTCACACAATCTACATTAGTTAACCCTTTAGACTTGAAAATTGAAAAACATTCATATTGTCAATGTTAAAACAATAGTTTTTCCCACTCTCTTGTGTTTTTCCTGATTATTTCTATTTATTTACTATTGTTGTTGTTGTTATTTGCTCCTATATTATTTTGTTTATTTTACCTTTAATTTACATGTATAAAACACTACTTAAAAATACTGTAATATTAAAAGTTCTGAAATATGGCTCCTTGCCAATTCTTTCCAGAAAATATTTAGTGTTCATAAAAAACTTGAGCAACTGGATATACAGTAGTTAACATAAATAGAATATGTAGATAGACTTCAGCCAGTACAGGGCTGAACATGTGGCATTAACATAAATGCAAATCACAGTATAAATGTTAAGAAACAAACACACTGATGTTGTGACCTCCTTGGTGATGACGACAGCCGGCTGCGTTACATGTTGTCCCTTTGACCTATGGAGCAGCTCCGTGTCAGGAATTCATTACATGTCACAAACAGCCACACATTTCTATCTGAATAACACATTTCAGTGGAAATGCATCACATGCTGGCACAAACACAGGTTCTCTTGGCACACATTTCCCAGAGGAATGTCAATATGTATGGCATTCCAGCCATCTCAGAGTATTCCATGTGTGTGCAGCACTAATCCACAGATCCCTGTCTCATCCATGTCTTCCATATGCTCCAAAACATCCTGACAATAGCTAGGATTCATCATGGCTCCAGAGCCAAGTGGACAATCCCTCCACTGCGTCCCTGTGGGGATGGTCACTCCCCTCTCACACCCACCTGATGCTCCACTTATCACAGAGCATCCAGACAACCGTGGAGCAAAACCTTTGTTGCACTGCTACTCGACTTCCATAGTGGATAGTATGAAAAATATTCCTCTGTTGGAGCTTTGCAACTCCTCCAACAAATCCACACAGTACGTTTTTCCTGAAACTAAGAATGTATTGATTTATCAAATTCCCTGATGGCAGTGGCATCTGTTCGTTGATTTACATGTGTTGACAGTGTACAGTACATCTATTCTATGTTCTTGTGAGAATACAGATTGGGAAAGTTGCATACCACACCGTCATGTGAACAAAAGTTAGACATAATTTGTAGATTCGTATCATATCAGAAGGACCTTTGTTGAATAACTGCTACAACTGAAATAAGTCCAGCAAACACTGACCAGTTATCGGCCACGTTCCCACTGTTCACTCACTGTAAGTCGACAGCCAACACACAAAGTGAGCAAAAGCAAAGAAAACTCAACTCAGGCTTGTTCATGCTTCTTATACAGCATCATCTTATGTATTTCTACTCTATGATGTCCACTCTGGACATGTCATGGACATCTCATGATATGAGACGATAATAATCATTACTTCCAGCATTATTTCAGACCAAAGCAGGAAAAAGCATCAAGCAGGAGCTGGATGAGTGACTGAAGGACCATAAAACAGCAGGGGCTCTTCCCGTGGGACCACGAGCCTCCACCGTGAGTTTTCTCCTGCTGTGTTAGTGCAAACATAGACCTCAGATAGAAAGAACTCCTGTGTGTGTGTGTTTGTGTGTGTGTAAAGAGATGGGAGTGACAGATGAGGATTTCTCCACAGACACTTTGTGTACATACCAAACATCCACATCATTTACACACTGACAAGCTGAGGAGGGACGAAATGAGGTAAATCATCACCAACAGTGAAATATTACAGGACTTTTGCAGCTGTCTGACTGAAAAATGTTTTTTATTCATTAGTTGTCAATGAGTCTGTTAAAAGAAATGCGCCGGAAATATGAGGAGGAAGAAGAAGATAAACCATGCATGCAACCCGTCCCAGTTCCCCCCCTCATCTCTGGTGTGTTGAGTAAAAATGTCCATAAAGTTTGGTCGTATAATAGCTTTCATATGTTCACCTGCTCGGCAGCAGGTCCATCAAAGACTCTTTACGAGCCTTTAAGCTGTAACATGACACAGCGACATCAGCTGTAATGTAAAAAATGATGAAACAAAGCAGTGACCAGTCGATCAGCTTCACCCTGAGACCGCAGGGTGTGTGTGTGTGTGTGTGTGTGTGTGTGTGTGTGTGTGAGAGAGAGAGTGAGTGTTGGGGTCAATGTATTTGTTTTCAGTTGTAATGTGGAAAATGTTGTACGGAGCAGAGGGGCAACTTCACCCCTCCCAGAAAGCACATCTGGGATGGAAACACATTTAGTATTGTGAGCGCTTTCAAAACAAAAGCATTGTTGCTTTTCCATGAGGAATTCCCTGCTGGGGGGTATGTGTGTGTGTGTGTGTGGAGGGGGGGTCCAATATCAAACAACAATTACCATGAACACCCAGTCTCCAAACATCTGATCTCCACATCCACATATTTGACTTGACTAAGGATGAGTGAGATTCACTTTCTACAAAAACAATCAAGCTTTGGATCAGCTCTTGGTTTGCTGCCTCTGCAAGCAGCTGGGGGGGAGTCTACTCAACTTAGATGTTGTACTAGGGGGGCAGTTAGATAGTTAAAATAGCACACCTTCATGGGTGTTCTTAAGAAAGTGGTTATTGAAAACGGTGCCATACTCATTGAGTCAACACTGGGGGGAATTTGGAGGAAATTTGTAGAAATGTGCCGGGGGCCCGGGGGCCCGGGGGCCCTGAGGTGCCCCACCTCTTTTCTAAATAAATTCAAAATTTGAAATGCTATTGGCTTACAAACCTAACTATTTAAAGAATTTAAAACATGTAATGTCTTACTTTGTTCCTTCTTTACAGTAATAGCAGGGTTCACTGGATATTGTCGGTTGCTGGGGGACTTTGATGATGTCACCGACTTTTGATTGGGTAATGATATGTTATAAAATTTGCCTGAGAGACACATGATTTATTTACATTTTCAAGGATATACTAAGATGTACAGGGGCCCCCTGTCCCCATATATTGTAATCAGGGCCCTGCACACGGGATATAGTTCAATAAAAGCAGAATTAGTAGATTAGCTATAGATGTTCTTAGTAAACCCTCAGAGGAGTTTCTAGGAAAACAAGTAGGCTGCTGCCATCACAAATCACTGTCTGGTCTGTATGGGGGCAAGAAACTGAGCAGCTCATAAATACAGCACACACACACACGCACACACATCCATCAAAGCACTGTTCGTGCACTCTATCAATCTGCCTTCAACTGATGCCACAAGAGAAGACAGAATACGAACTTACATTTCTGGCCGTTTGTGTCCATGTTGCAGTTGACGTTGTTCATGTGAGCTGCTGTAGGTTCAGAGTAAGAACATGATGGAGTGAGTGGAGGTGGAAGACTCTAGGGTGAAGCAACTCCAGCTGACGGACAGTTTCCTTCTTCTACAGCAGCAGGACCGGGACCGGTAGGCAGGCGCCTGTCGCTGGGTCCTAACGCCCGCCAATTTGAGCTGGTGCATTCCGGTGCATTCCACTTGCAGCGGATTTCCGAGTTCTCGCGGTTATTTCCGTTGTTGTTGTTTTTTGTTTTTTTTTTTGTTGTTGTTCCAGTGTCATTACAAGATAGCGCTGCTTTATAATGAGCGTATAATAATGTGTGTAACAACAACAGAAAGTACTCAGTACTCATGATGCTGTGTGCCACTATCCTAGATTCTGAAAAGTCGGGTCGGTTTGGTACCTTCCTGTCTGCCACAAATGTCTCAAAGTAAAACACAAACTGCGAGTGGAGTGCACAATCAGTCATAAGGGTTAAGAATACTAAACATCTTTAAAAGTAATAATTACTCTATTCCAGCAAAAGTAATAACAGGTTAGCATCTTAGCATAAAACAACACGTCAGGTTTTCACTTTCACTACTCACTATGTACTGATTACCACAGCAAGGATTTCTAAAAAATGACCATTAAACACAATTTGACAAGAAGATACTTTCTGGATATTTGTAACCGACTTTGATTCAGGTAGGCTAGCTAAGCTATGCTAACTCATAGATGATGTTCATCCTCCTCAGCCAACTCTGTGGAAACCTTTATTACTGTGATATTGCATTTCACTGCACATGGGCTTGGTATTTGAAATACTGAATCCTTTAACACTAACTGCATTTTGAGCAGTTGTTCAACCTGTGTTTGATTCAAACCAGTAATGTGAAGCTCTGCAGGTTGATAACAGTAGGAGGCCACATGGAGCAGGTGATCATGGATGCCTGTCAAATGTGAACTACTATGTTAAATTATTCATTGAAAAATTACATGTGTGGATGTCACAAATATAAAAAAGAGACAGATGTTGATTCAAAGTTTAATTTTAGTGACAAAATCAAAAATAAGAGTATTCAAGGGAAAGACTTCAACAACCCTGAATCACTGTCAGTGTGTTAAATACCTTGCAGAGTATCTGTGTTTTAATAAAATCTCTGTAGCTACAAAATTATTGGATTATCATTCTCAGAGAATATAAATAAGCGAGAATGTAAATGTTCTCTTTCCAAAACATCTAGTCACCATCCTATTGCAATGAGCTGGAAAATGAACAGGGTTATTTATCTTTCTTTTTGTCAATGACATCTACTGGATTGCACATTCGTATAGGTTATTTTACAGCTGCACAGTGACTGTGTCCTGTGTATTGATGACCTTTACCTATGTAACCAGAACATTACATAGAAGTGATTTGCTCGTCTGTGTATATGCATCTCACTTTGGTTTTCATGTTCACAAAAATCAAAAGCAGAAACAGCCCCGACCACCTCATGTTGTTTCCTCTTTGAGTCTCAGTAACTGTCCATGTAAACTAGACGGAACACTGTATTTCGAAACAGCAAAATAGGAAAAGAAAATACATCTTCATAAACCAAAGCAAAACATGTTCTCACTATCATTCATTCGTGTCAGCTAATCATTCACACTGATAAAGTGACAAAAATGATACTGAAACTACATTCTACCTATTCAGACTGCTGGTGTGGCACACTCATATCTAAGAGAGCATAACAAATAAGGCGAAGCCATAACTCTCCTTATTGTTTTAGTACTGCAGCTCTGGTCAGACATCCCCTTATTTGTCCTTGCTGGGCCACCATCATGCCTCCATCCATCCTTCAGGCTTCAGAAAAGCACGCAACTGTACATCTATACCTACAGTTGTATTGCATACACAACACTCTAGTACACAGACACTGTTGCCCTGGCAACCACGTAACAGTCCATCAGTCTGTCTCTGCATAATGTCTCACTACCCTTCCCTTCTGTAGCCCAGAAATCCAGTGGGACCAGACTTTGGTTCGTCTCATGAGGAGCTCTAGAACAGGTTCTCAGCCATGGCAATGCGGAGTCGCTTTATTCTGCTTCCACAGTCAGTCGCGTATTCAACACGTGACTAAAAGAGGCGTGCCTGCTTTTTTAGCTCATTCCTCTTCCACAGAGCCAGACGGTCAAAATCTTCTACAGTCATGCCAAAAACCTGAACAAACTCCTCTGGGGACAGGTGACGCTGAGAGACACATAAGAAAGAGAAATCCAGATGTCAGACCTCTTCACTTTTGTCTCGTAATGACTGTTAGCCGAGCGAAAGCCAATATCTCACCTCAAGTCTGGCTCTGTCTACATCTTTGGGCAGCCTGTTGCGCCCTCTTGTGGTGACTATAAGAGCTTCATAGGGGTAGATCTTCAAAGAACAGAGGAGACACTGATTTAGTGAAGCTATACATCTGGACATGGGCAAACGTCAGTGAAACTACTTAAATAGGTTTTGTTGAATATATAATTTGTGTTATAACCATACCTTGTATTCAGCTGAGGTTAAAGAGAAAGAGAATGACGTCAGTTCAGTAGGGACAGGATTGAATGAAATGTTGAAATAAAGTTAAATTAATAAACCGCATGTTTACACTGATATAATGTTACCTCGGTTTCCCCAGTTGCCCTCACTGCTGCTCTCGTACTGGTACTGGTAGCAGTCGGCACTCTGCGGCTGCAGGTAAGAGAGGGATAAAGGGTTAGACAAGGATTCATACTAAGAACTTTCATACCATTAATGATGTTGCTTAATGAGACAGATCATTCAAGGCCCTCCACACGTAAACAGTCTTTCATGGTCTCACCCTTTGAATGCCATTACGTCCATACCCGGGTAGCGAAGCTGACTTACACACAAAATCTGAAAAATAAGAAAATAGTTGAAATGATACTGTCTCAGTCACCAATAGTGCCTTTAGTTCAGATTCAGTGCAGAGCAGATCCGAACAGCATATCAGTAGCACATCTGTGCCAGAAGATGGCGCTCACCACTATCAAAACATTTCCAGATGTGACAACTAAATCAAACTGGAGCCAGGTGGATTTGGGGTCTTTGAACAAAACACAACCAGCGGTTTCTTTAAAAGAAACTACAATTATAAACTCTTTTCTTTGCTGACGGACAGATTGCGATGTCCTGCATATCTGTGCTTCATAATCTTGATGAAATCTTGAATCTGGAAGAAATGATAATTAACTCACCGCTGTCAATGCTGTACTGAGATCGCGGAGCTGTGAAAGAAAAGAATCATAAAGGGTTCAGTGCAATGCCTAATGACAATTGTTCAATCTGTTCTGAAATTGTGAAAAAGAGACATTCAGGGGCAGAGTTCCTGTGAATATAAAACAGGCTTCCATCAGAATAAAGATACAGGAGCTAGTTAGATCCACTACGCCCTGCGAGGATCACAAAACATCAAAGGTGTAAGGCAGAACGAGGTCAGGCAGAGCTGGTATGGGGATGGAGGAGAGGAATCAAGCACATAAAAACAACCGAGCTGAAAAGACACATTGCAAGCTCCGTCATCTAATTGCTCAGTGTTGCTTGTAGGGTTGCAAGCCTTTGTTGCCTTCAACCGTCCTGTTAAGTTGTGTCCCCTCCCATCTGAGAAAGAGCTTTAATGAGAGATCTTACTGCTCATAAATAAACCAGGATATGGGACACCAGCTGCGAGCGAGAGAGAGAGAGAGAGAGAAAGAGATGGATGGATAGATGAGCAGTGTCTCATATAGAGGTTGATGTCAAGAAATAGAGGCGCAGTGAAAGGCTGAAACGAGCATGCAAAGTGAAGAGGGAGATGACGAGAGACAGAGCAATGAGGCGAATAGAAGCACTTAGAAGGGAGCAGAGCGGAGATGACGACAAGCTTGTGTTTGTCTGTCAGGGGCTCAAATAACCAAAGACCTTTGGCCTGAACAATCTGAATCAACTCCACAAACAAAAATTCACATTCTGTTTTTAGGAGCATAACAAGAGAGATCGTCGTGATCACATATCCCTGAAACATCCCTTTTCCACCTCTGCTGCTGTTGCTACCAGTATAACAGGTTCAGCAGATGTTCTATGCCCTCGACTGCTTCCCCTCTTAATAAACCACCTCCCCCCGGCCTGCCCCACCTCCTACAGCGGCCATGACCCTTACTGACCTGCATCACCAACCTCACTGTCTTCGCCTCAAAGAAGCTCAATGGCAGCAGATATGGGGGCTCATTAAAGCCCTTGTGGCAGCAAACACATGATCACAGTGGGAGAGCTGCACAGTTGCACAATGACGGAGGTGGTGGTGGTGGTGGGGGGTGCATTCATGAACTTTCAGAAACAGAAAGTACTAGAGACACATGGGGGAGCAGCTTCAGGGGCAGGGTGGAGCCTTACATCCGTTGACTGTGTTGTTGTAGGCTGTTGAGCTGTAGCCTGTGGTGTTGAGTGTTTCCTTGCTCCCACTACGAGAATTTCTCACACTGCCCCAGGGGTCGTTGTCATAGGAACCAGATCTGGCTTTCATCTCCTCCTTTAGGATCATCCTCCCGATGCCACTGCCAATCTATGAAAAGTACACGGTTTGAAGAAAGAGGCACATTTTGGAAAAACTAATTTCATGTCAGTGGATGTTAAGAAAAGCAAATGAAACCATAAGAGGTGCACTGCTTATGGGTGCTTCTGAGGGGATGGGGATGCTATTTTGAAGACAGGGATGTAGAGAATAATGAAGCTCTTACTCTTTGAAGACTGTTACTCCAACTCTCTTCATCTCCTCCTGTCGAGAACCGTCTTCTCGGCACCCGATAGGCTGCGAAGGAGAAGAAGATAAAAGATGCCCTCATGTGAGTACGAGCATCGAGTGGAACACAGTAACAGAGTGGATGTGCGAATAAACTGTGCTCTTATGGCTTTGAGTTCACTCTAGTGGAGATGGAAGTTGTACGCAGCTCACAGAGCACCCCTCCTTACCCCTGGGGGAGCTGGTGTACGGGTAGTAGTCAGACTCTGACTGGGTGTATGGCTCTGGAGAGTATGTGGACAGTCTGGACGATCTGAGGATGTCCTCGCTGGTCCTGCTTTTGGTGGCTGAGTTCAAATGATTGTCTGCGAAGAAATGGGCCAAGGCAAGTGAGACGAGGAGACAACGTGACTGGTAACAGCACACGCGGTTTGTTACAACAGCAAAAGGACAAATGATTAAAAATAAATGGCACGTCTTCATCATTCATGCCACTTTCTTCTCCTGCTCTGACAAACTCAAACGTCTGCAATTAACAGGGCCTATTCTGTTAAAGGAATAGTGCAACATTTTAGCAAATATAGTTATTTACTCTCTTGCAGTCATCCAATATTGATATTATCTAATGTACGACTGTTAAATATGCAGGAGTTTAGTTGTGCCAGGAGGAAACACAAGAAGCTGCAATAAACTTTCATTGTCTGTCTTTTTTTATTCTAATCTCTTATTAAATAAAATGGCACTATATTTTCAAACAAATGGATCACAATAACTTTACTAAAGCAGCAATGAGGCTTTTTTTGCATCTGATATAAAAAAAATGCTGAAAATGAATTGTTATGTCTGGTCTAAATTCATTCACATCAGTGCTACTTCTGCTGAGTGGAGCCCTGCAGGGTGTCCTTCTTCTTCATCGAAGGCCTGGCCGTTAATGGTCCATCACCCTCAATGTTTAAACTCTCAAAGTGACAGACTGTGAAAAATGTTATGTAAATTAAAGAGGTTAACTTGACCTTTGCCCTGACGGGTTAGCATCGAAGCTATGTGAGCTGCTAACTAACATGGCTTCAAGGCTTCCAGCTTGGTGTTTAAATCACTTGACAATGTCACTCATCAACCCTTTAATGACAAATAAATATGTACAATTTTTAAAAAATGTTGAACTATTCCTTTAAACCCGGGCCCTGTGACGTGCTTAGGAGGAAAATGTGTTAATGAACATCACAAAGATGGACTGTACAGCGGGAAGAGTAATTTGTGCTCCATATCCACAGTCATCCTTCCGCCATTCCTGCCAGAGGAGATCAATATTTCAGCCCACAGAATGAAATCAACCAGCGTTACAGCAAGCTGAGTTCCTGCTCAGCCCGAGGCGTGCAGTCACTTTATGAATGGTGCAATGATATCGATGCCACTCTTTGCTAAAGCACAGTCAATGGAAGTCAGTGGGAGATGACATGCAGTGCAGTGTCAGACGGATCGCTATTCACTTGGTTAGACAATAACCATGCCAGCCCGATCCATGATCCATTGAATTCCGATACAGACCAAGAACGACAGCGACTGCAGACTCGTCTTTGGGACACACACTTTCAGCTTGACTACAGGGCACGACACTGCAGACACGTGTATTCAGAATTCGAGAGCACACCTGTGACAGAGGCGTATGATTTCCTCGTACTGGTAAATGGCTGCATTGTACTAAAAGTGGTCTACAATGTTGCCTTATTTACCCATTCACACTCACATTCATGCTGGAAGACACATTTGCGAATGCACACATTCACAAACTGATGGTGCAGCATCAGGAGCAATTCAGGGTTCAGTATCTTGCTCATGACACTTTGACACGGATCCTGGAGGAGCAAACCAGGCTCGACTCACAGCCACAGCTGCTCCTTGGTATGACATGACAAACAGGAAGCAACACTCACACAAACATACAAGGGATCTTGTCTGAGTGAAACAGCGAGAGTAAGGAGGTACTTACAGTGGCAAGGTCGCCAGGACAAGTGGAGCAGGAGGTGGAAGGGAGTGAATTAAGTGATTGGATGCCATTAAAAGAGGTGAAAAGAAAAGGGAAACATTATTGGAGCGTCTTCGGGGGAGATGTGACCATGTGAGAGATTTGCTATCCGCACAGAGCACGTAGGGTTAAAAATCAAGACTGTCAAGTTCAATTTCAATTGTTTTTCTGTACAGGTAGCAACATGTTAACAGAACAGTACGTAACAGGCCTTTGATGCATTCGGCACTGTGGCTTCACGCGTGTCTGCTGACTTTGGCTGACTTACATCAATCATGGTTAGTGCTGAAACGAGGGAAAATGCAAATCAATAGCTGTTCAGAGGAACATAAAGTATCAAGAAGGATCAATATGACTGATGCTCAAGGGTGCACTAGGTGTCAGTAGTCTTTTCCATTTCTAGTAGCATTTCTGATTATCATCCACAAAAACGTTGCGGCCGGTAATGTACTTTCTGCAGTTGAGAGGCACAGAAGGGTTGACGATTCACTAGCCCACCGATTCCATCACATACAGACCAACAGAACATGCAGGAACACAAGATTACAAGATCAACTTCCAAGACCACTTATGTCTTGTGATCCTCAGCAGAGAAACATTTTTTTTCTTTTTTTTTTTCCACCAGTGAAATGTGACCGGGGGATAGTGAGTTTTATGTGTTCACAGTGAAAAGCACGCGATCCGGATGACTAAAAGCATTTAAGTTTAATGAGGTAAAAATAGCATCTTGCGCTCGCCTTGCCGCAACGCTTCTCAAAGGAACAACAACAGGAACCCACGTAAATTAGACATTAGACTCTCAAATCTCTACATGCCACTATGTTTCCTTTCACAACAAAAGCAGCTCCTTAAATCACACGCTGACCATTTGTTACAGCTTAGACACATGCCCCAATAGCAAGTACAAAGTCCAGTTATAATAGTTTTCCACACTGCCGTGGTGCGGTTCTATTCCAGTGTGTCCTCAGAGTCTCATGTACTCATGTCATGCCTGAGCAGTCCTAACTTCATCCGCGGTGTAGTCCGAATCTTCAATACACCGGTGTATTCCAAATCAAGCTCTTGTCAGCGAGTAGCTGTCACGAGACTGTCATGCTTAGCGGACTATATACTGTACAATGAAGCAGGCATGCACACCTCTAACTCAATGCTGTAAGTCCTTTATATTGGTCTAAAATTTCCAGAATATCAAGGCCCAAGAGGCTGTTGCAAAATCTCAACAGATCAGTAAAAAACATCACATGGCTAAACTGACAGGAGGACAGGCAGGCTAAGGCGGGGCTAACTGCACTGTACCCGTTCTCTTATAGATGGGAGGCCTCCTGTAGATGTTGGGGTCCCCTGTGGCTGAGGAGAGAAAGAGATGGACAGTTGAAACGTGGGGGGAGTAAAGAAGGAGAGGCAGGAGGATGTGTTTCTATTAGAATGAGGAGATCAGAACAGGGGGGATGGTTATAAAGGAGGGTGTGTGCGTGTGTGTGTGTGTGTCTGTGGAGTAAAACCAACCGTTCTGAATGATGCAACAGGGAATTATAAGATTGTGAGTGGTGCGATGAAGTGGAGGAGGAGTCCTACCTGGTACATGAAAATGTTTAGGGGGTTGGTTTGTGGTGGGTGTGCTTGATCGCCCCTCTTGGCCGTAATAAGGTGAACTCCTGCCGCTCTCAGAGCCTGCAGCCAGCCCCAGCCAATCACAGCAAAGGAAAAGATGAGCATGAAGGAAGCGCTCAACACAAGTCGTATCCATGCAGATGAAAACAGTCACCGATATTAACTGTTCCACCTATGCCATGACAAAACAGACACTTTTGCAGTGTCAGTGCACACGTGAAAGAGTTAAATGAGACAGCAGCTGTGGAGTGACACATGTGTGAAAGTGACTCTTTGACCAACGGCGGCGAATTCACAAGTTGTCCGTCTCTGTTAATATCTGACTGAGGGAGTGTTTGTAGTAAATGTAATAGTGGTGATGACAAACAGATGGACATGAGCAGTGATTGGATCTATGGAACATTTCAGACATTTGGAGCAACAAACTCTCCTTTTTTGTTTCTTACCAAGATCAAGATCATATCCAAAGCCACCTACATATTCCAACTGAATCCTCACACCACTGAGACCGACTCTGTCCAGCAGGTGACAAACCCATGTGGGGTCCGTTGAAGAAAGCAGTTTTATTGAAAACTTTGTTCATCCTGAAATGAGGAAAACTCTTCAAACACAGGAAACATTTGGTTTGATTTCTGTCACTTTACTTGAACATAGAATTGAAAATTGCAGTTGTCCTCATTTTGGGATGAAAAAGCTCAAAACCTGATTTCTGGAACGAGCTCTTTGTCTAAACAATACAATTACTGTGTTTTTCAGCAGAAAATGAATATTTCTATACATTTTGTAATCTCCACTGTCTGTTCGACACAAAGTACCAGGGGCTGGGGGTTGATCATTCAGATATGACAGAGCCAAGAATTCTGTTTCCAACTGAGACTTTGTGCCACATGATTACGATTATCAGTCATATTAATGTCCGCCCTCAAACTTAACTACAGGTTTATGGCAAAGACAACAATAATCCTCACCGAAGCATGCAAACAAGTGTCCAACGCCCTTTAAATGCTTATTACAACATAATTGCTTTATTTCCTGCCTGAACACAATGTGGAATGAATGGTGACTCACCAGAGTAGCCGAAGTGCTGCGGAGAGCGAGGCATGATGGGAGACATGCCTTGACGACTGTACGTTGGGGAATCAATATAACCTGGGCTGGAGCACCGCCTCTGCTTGATATCCAGGCAGTCATAGTCCTGAAAGACACATGAGAAGACAGTAGGATGAGGAAGAGCCCAAACAACACTTTGTTTTAACCTGTCATGTGACTGGAAAGAGGTAAACCTACCTGAGAATAGGGCGAGAGCGTCCCAAGTGACTGCAGAATCAATGGAGAGAAAGGAGCAATGTTTTATACAGTATTTTTACAGGAGCTAACATGAGTGAAATTTCATTCAATTCATTATATTTCCACATCAAAGTCAAAGTCAACTTTATTGTAAAATATACTGTATATGCGTGATACACAGCATAGATGAAATTACAGAATGGATGATTAGTGAGGTTTATGCATTCACGTAATGGCAAGCAGCCACACACTCATTCTAAAATAAATAGTTTGATGAAGGCTCATTAGATATGTCAGTTCGTGGTTTGGGTGATGAGTACATTTTTGAAGATAAACAGTGTCTGATTGTCCACACACCTACTTCATACTATGCTTAGCTACGCTAAGGTAAGCGAAGCGCAGCTAAGTAAGCTAAACACCTGCATGAGTTTGCTTTTAAACCAGTAAGAGTCATCTTCTCATATCTCTCTAAGCATGAGAGTGGATCGAAACAGGAAACAAAAGTACTGAACTATCCTTTAAATAGGATGTACATTGTAAAAGTACTTTAATATCACTGGGCTGTTTGTTCTCAGTTGTTTCCTCATTTGTGAGTTTTGTTGTTTAAACCTTTTCATCCACATTTTTGTTCATATTTTGACAGTTTAAATGTGATTTAAATGACAAAAAAAATGTATAATTAATACACATAAGAGTATTAGAATCCCTTTGCAGAGGACATAGGCTTTCTCCTGGAAACAGGCAGAGTGTGTCAGGTAGTACCTCCCCATAGCTGTAAGTGTCTAGCCTGTCATCAGAGGTGTATCTTTGGTAGGCCTGGTATGAGGAGGATATGAGGTCTGGCTGCTGGACCTCATATATGGCCTTAATCTTTGGCAGGGCGGCCAGGTCCTTATAATCTAGGATCTCATTCTCCACTCTGGCCTGGAGAGAGGACACACACACACACACACACACACACACACACACACACACCACCACCAACAAATACACAGACAGCACAACACCCAACATCAACCACATGAATGATGACAAAGTTGTATGGAAACTGCGAGCAAAGGTTGATGAAGCACACACACATGCAACCTACGGATGCACCTATGTGTGTGCATGCTCATCAGAAGTACACATGTACACTGCAGACGGCGGTGTAAGGTGTTGACCGTGGGCATGTGTCAGGAGGAAAGGAAGACAGGGAGGAGGCAGGCGTACGGAAGATGTATGTGCTTACACTGCATCTCCCTCATTCATCACAAAGGTCAATGATTATAGGCGACGTGAAGCAGGACATGGCGGAGCAGAGTGGGCATGAAAAAAACATGTCACATGCCGATATGGCCGACATGTAGTTTGATGCAGTTTCATTTTGTTTTTTGGAATGAAACTGGTCCAACTCAGCAGTGGACAAAAAGCGGCAGCCTCCTCTCTGTCATGTTTTACTCCGAAACGGGCAACTGATCTGGTTGGTTTGCAGGATCAAAGGCATCCGCAGGTGAACCTCTCCTGACTTTTAAACCAAGTCCAGTTTCATTTAAGAGTGTGTGTGTATGTAGCTGAGACTCAAGGAAGCTCAGACACAGAAGGTAATATTCTGATGCAAATAAATGATCAATGATAACTGAAGTGAATTATTTTCACAAGAGGCAAGGGATCATTTTTGCAAAAAAATTAGCAATGGGATTCTACAATCAAGATCTTTTGTCCTGCAAATTGAGGGAATCAGTACTGCATGGTCACTGAAGATGAGCCGAGAACAAGAAAACGGCGAAAAAGGCTGTGAGAAAGTCAGTTCTTGTAAGGTTTGTTCATTTTCTGAATGAATGCAACATTGTCAGATGAGAACAAAGGCTGGAACACAGACAGTGAACAGGCCGAGGGAGTGAGCAGCCTCTCAGGGTTAATTCAACTAAATTCAACTACAGCTAGTGTTTGTGTTTTTATTTGGAGGGTCCTGTCAGGGGACAGAGGCAGCCGGGTCAGACTTAACGCTGCTTCACCATTGGTTACTTACACATATAACCCTACTGGGAGAGCCAATAGAGGAGCCTGGAGGAGAGATGGAGGTCTCTGACATGCGTCTGTGCTGTGAGGCACCAACAGACAAAGGAAAGCAGAGAAGTGAGAATTCACACACAGTCAGGAAATTACATTTCTCATTTGAACACTTTCATTTCAGATCTCACCCTGAGTCTCCTCTCTGCCCTCGCTGCCTGCTTGCAAAATGGGTGCCATACCTCACATCCTGAGGAGGAGTGAAAGAGGGAGAGAGGGTCGTTTTGTCCCCATAAACCATGCATTTGTTCACACGAGCGAGTGCACTGACTGTGTGAGTGTGTGTGTGTGTGTGTGTGTGTGTGTTTGACATCAAGTTTCACCTGTCAGGTACATTTCCTCTCCCTCTTTGAACATCATGTTACAGCGGGCACAGCGGGCACATGTGGGATGGTAGTGCTTTCCTCCAGCCTGCGCAGAGAAGAGAAGAGAGATAATCATTCACAGTTAAATGGAGTATGGGCTGCTCTCCACTTCCATAAAGGTGGAGCCGCTCATTGTCTCCCCATATGCCTTTTTACAGTATATCACCTCAAATGCAGTGAGACATTATGACATAGATTGTAGGTGTTTCATCATGTGATAACCACCTCCCATTCTCCTCTGTGTAATTAGCAAAGATCCCTGTGGGTCAATCACAAGAGGTGTGTGTGCGAGGGAAGTAGTTGACTGTAGTGAAGGACACACAAGCATGCGATACGTGCCCTTGGACACTCAGAGCACCTGGAAGGGAAACAAATCCGAGCATATGTGGTGCAGGTGAAAAGGAACAAGTAAAACAAGCAGATTGATGTCACATGCCCGTTAATCCCATTTATTTGACCGCTCTGATGTGTCGCACATGTGTCTCTGTTGAGGTGATGGCTGAGGCGTGGCCCCCTGCCCCATCACCTCTACCTCCCATTAGAGAATTCCTATTTATAGCAGCACTGCTGACATGTGGTATGTGTCAAGGAGACCTGAGGAGTTGCGTTTGAACACACTTGCGCGTGAGCAAACACCCACGTATGAGCTGCAGGATCTTTCTCCAACTGTGAAATAAACTGATGTGATATAATGGAAAATAAATGGATTCCCTGTCTCCATGAACAGCCATTGTTTGGCTGTTAAAAGTAGCTGTGCTTCGTTTCAACCAATCCTAACACTCTGGCTCAGTTTTCTCAGAAAAGAAACAGCGAAGGAAGCTGGAGGCCAGCATTTGCATCTCATGATTTCACAAGCAGCAGAGAGTTTGACGTCTGTGGTCATTTGGTGTCAGCAAGACTGCTGTCTGTAACAAGGCCCTCGCTCTCTTTTGGGGCTGCACAATTTATGGTGGGACTGATATGCCGAGGAATGAAAGGAAGGAACGAAAGGGAGATTTAATGCTCCAGTGACGTCTGCTTCCTATGTCTCTTTCACCTGGATGCCATCTTTTCTTAACGCATTAAACAAGCAATGTTTGGCTCTGGGAAGTTGGTTTACAAGATACAGGAAGGATCCTAAACAGACCAATATGGACACAAACAATATTGCAGTAGAGAAATATTTACTACAAGGTGTCTGTATGTGTAACAGAGTCCATAGACACTTAGAAACAATGAGACTTTTTCAATCAGAGCATGACGTTCACTTCTTTAGGATTTGTGCTGCGCACACTGACCTACAACTGAATTTTATCAATAACCCAGATTTGAGATCACTACATCTCTTTTCACTGCTGTCATCACTAAATATAAGTCTACAAACTTCCTGTGCTCAGCTTGTCTGTTCACTGCCTGTATGTTTTCATTGACACTTGTCTTTGTAACTGTTTCTTCTTTTCGTTTCTTGAGTGATGGTGTGTGTGCACACAGTGTTGTGGTGATTGACTGATCAGTACAATGAAGTCAGTTCATCTAGGAACAAATGTAACAATCGTTCACCCTAACAGCAGCCCAGACCAACGATTCTACAACCACTTGAAACTTTCACACGCTTGCAACAGAACATTCCTGTGACGCCTTGCAATAGTACAGTTCACAATGAGGCACTGAGCTGAGACGTTGTTTCCACAGCAACGGGTGCGTTGCAACGTGCCGTAAACCAGAACAGCACAGTGAATTTCTGTGTTTAAATACAACCTTTCTTCACATTAACATAGCATTTCAAGCTACTGCTGCAAAGACACAGTTGTACTTCAGAACAATCAGTGCGTTCCCCTTGTCCTCCGTCCAGAAGCCCATTTGGGTACCCATCGCCAGCTTGCAGCTGATTGGTCAGAATGTTTGAGACGGTCTGCAGCCATAATCAGCAAATGAACAGGTGGAATACGCAGGACACAGGAGCTGAACAGATTCAGATCACTGCAACCTTTGCAAAGAGCTGCACCTGGATTCTTTGGTCTGGGCTGAGAAGACCAGGGTGGAGAACAGTGGAACTGAACCTTATAATGAATTTGTGTTGTTTTGGTCAGTGTAGTTCACAGGGTAGGTAGCTGGTTCAGTGTTTGTGTGTGTGTGTGTGTGTGTGTGTGTGTGTGTGTGTGTGTGTGTGTGTGTGTGTGTGTGTGTGTGTGTGTGTGTGTGTGTGTGTGTGTGTGTGTGTGTGTGTGTGTGTGTGTGTGTGTGTGTGTGTGAGCGAGAGAGACATCCCTAGCTTTGTTTGCATTCATTCAAGTCTCTACCATCAGTGTGTTTTTAAAAGGATGATTGACACAATTTTGTAACGCACTTTGATAACTGCTACGATACAGATGGCATCACTGACAGTCACCTTAATTTATATGAGTCAGTCTAATTAGTTTGCATGTGTACTGTGCATGTAGGTGTTGGTGGTCTGGATGTCTGTGAGAAAAGTAAAAATGCACAATGCACAGACACACACACATTCTGAGAGCGCGACATAGAGAGGAATGAAAGAGAGCAGGAGACGTACAGATAAAGGCTGACATGTCCCCATGTCTATAAATAACTCAGAGAGGCTGACAGTCAGGAACAAAGCACTTTACACCAGCCATTCTGACAGGCAAAGGAGCACAGGGACAACAAGGCGTGTGTGTGTGTGTGGCTGTGTGACAAAGTGGTACTATGTCCCTTTAGACTAATTCAAAACATTTAATTAGCATCTGCACTTAATCACTTTCATTATTTTTCAATCAAGGCCTCATGATTTTCCCTTCACCTCTTCACAAAGTTCATCCTCCTGTCTCTGCTGCCCCCCCATCCCGCCTCATGTCCACTGTTGTCTTCCTCGTCCATCTCTTTTTAAAATTGGTTCTGTTCTCTTCCTTCCATCTCTCCCCCTCCGCTCTTTGATCTTTTTATAACTCTCTTTTGCTCTTAAAACTTTTTATACGATTCAATCTCGCTCCTGTTTGTGCAGAAATGTGCATCTGGAAGAAATAACCAGGAAGTGGATGTTTGACCCAGAGCATATGCTACAAGCAGAATCTGTTTTTGGTTCAGCTAAACAGGACAGACTTTTTATCGCTCCCTGATCTTAAGTCGCTGACTCCCTGAACACAGCGGGGGCTCAAACAGAGCTCGAGATGAAATGCAACCGCTCAATTCAGATAACGCTGATTAAGCTCAATTTAACCTCAAATTTGAGAAATGATGTGTTGTCGCAAAATACTGCACAGTAACAGTATATTAGGGTTTACATTGTCTCTTTTCTTACCTCCAGTACCCTTCCACTAATGTATCTGTTGCAGGTTTCACATTTCACCCCGTACTGGGCGTGGTAATCTGCTTCACAGTATGGAAGTCCATCCCTGCAATAAAGGAAGCGAGTATACAAGAATCTGCGGAGGCGTATGTTTCATTGAAAAGCAAATACTGCAGGACATTTGTTCAATTTAGAGATGTTTTCTCTTCCATTTACACTCACTTGCTGATGTACTCTCCGGTGAGGACCATGTTGCAGGTCTGACATCTGAAGCAGCTGACGTGCCACTGTTTCTCCAATGCCAGGAGAGACTGACCTTGCCTGATCTCCTCTCGACATCCAGCACAGTCTGAAGAGGGAGAATTGTTGCAGAGGGATGAAAAGAGTAAATAAAAGAGGGAGAGACACAAACAGACAAAGAGAGCCAAGGTGCACCATCCATCGTCAAACAACTACTGTTGTTTTCAAACCTTCCTGTGAATTAGTAGTGAAGCGTTTTTCTCACAACTCTAAGTGTGACTGATAGCAGGCAGGAGTCACTGAAACACTTACATACATCCCCTGCAGGAGACCTCTGTCGCACACAAACAAACACACTATACATTCCTGTTTTGTGAAAGTCACATTATTTAAATCACATTATTTAAATCTGTACAATTCTCTAGTGGGTCAGGTAAATGAATTTGTATTAAATGTATTTAACTTCAAGGATATACCGTATATTATTTGATTATTAGATTATTACATATCAGTGCAACATGTTGGCTGAAATCTGAAACTACATACACTGTACATTCTGCATTCATATTTTTGATGCTCCACTGTCAAAAAAAATAAATATTTTTGTGTTTTGTGTGTTTGCCGCAGAGAAATAGCTGCCATTCAGTGGTGATATAGTGCTGAGTCGGGCCGATATTTCACCTCCAGTCTGTTGCAGTACAGAAGAGTTTCTACTGAGTCATGGTACAGTTTCTATTTTAGCTGGGCTAACTGCCCAGTAGATACTCAAAAAAGATCATGCAGCAGAGTTTGTAACTACACATCTCTCCGTTTAGGGGAAGATCCAAGGGCCAAGGGCCTGTTCCAGAAAGCAGGAGTTTGTTCATACTGTTAAAAAAATCAGGGTTATTGATGGACAAACATATGAAAGTGTAAAGATGTTGATTTGTGTCAGTTTATGTGAAAACGTTCAGTGTTTCCACAACGCTGTTCATAAAGCTCATTGTGTTTGACTGAGGGAAAAGTGGAACTCAAACGAATGCTCTTTTCTGACCTGTGTCTCATGCTGATGACAGTCATAAGACAGACAGCCGTCTGTTCAATCACTGTATGTTCTTTACTTGTGACACTGTCTGTGATGTTCATGAGTTAACACAGAAACAACTTCAACGAGCTGATACAAAATGAATAACGTTTGTGTCAGAGCTCAACCCATCCACTGCACTCGTAGAATTGATTTTAGATAAATCGATTGTAACAGTTGTTACTTAGACAATATATTAGCAGTTACTTAAACAATATATTTTTCAAAAAATGTTTACAATAACAATCTGCTCTAGTAGTATCCCTAAATCAAATTCATTTACAACCAATCACCAAATGCTAGCAGGCATTTAGCAGCATGATACTGACAACATGACAACGTTAATCATGGTTTGCATGGTTTCTGCACATTTGCATTCCGAAAAAGGATTTTTCATTATTTCACCAAACTGCAGAAGAACAGGCTGACAGGAGGAGAGTGATGGACACATGCCGGGAGAAACATTTAGATTTTATTCTCTTGAATGGAGCAGCGATTCGCTGCCATCTGTTATTTCTGCCCAGCACATGAGCAGCAGCCTGCTGTTACAAATGGTTCCCTATCAGTCACCATCGCCTTGCTCCGATAGTTTGTCATCTCCCACGCGCAGACGGCTCCACCCCATTTTTTCACAGCAGCCATCTACTACCACACTAACTATCCAGCCCATTAAATATTTACAGACTGTACAAGCATTTCATTTAAAATGTGTGAAATGTGTATTTGCTAAAGCAGGAAAATCCATGCGCACACACACACACACACAAGCACACACACACACACACACATACACACACCTCCCGAAGAGCATGTTGCTGTGAATAATAACATCCTCTATTGTGGGCATTCTTCTTGTCGGCAGTAACAAGTGAATGATGAGTCTGTTTAGGTCATGTAATTCTCAGCTGGCAGATCAACATGTCAGATCCGACTTGATTTGATAAATGAGCTAAACAGGCCTCATGGACATATTGCATTAGACCCAGCACACTGTTGCATCTGGTGGCCCTAAACAGAATGGACAAAGAGAGGCGGACGCTGGACTTACGGCTGGGTCCGTGGATTTTGATCGGTTCATTTGGCTTGACGAGTGTATGAGAGCACTGCTGGCACACGCAGTCTTTTCCACTGAATGTCACCCTGTCTCCGATGGGGAAGGGTTTACTGAGGAGGAAAAAAAAAACAAGCAACAACAATAGTAAATCAGCGTACAACAGCAGACAAAAATGCCTGTAGTGATTCTGTGTGTTTTCATTATATTCATGTATACACCAGTAAATGGCTGCTAGCGGGAATATAATTGAGCGACAGACAGACCATAATCCTGCAGACAGCGGCTAAATAGGCTCTGACATTCTTCATGAACCTGAAAATATGTCTCCAAACCGTTGAGGCGATGGGTTAATGGGACGTAGGCTGTTGTTGAGCACCTGGTAGGTCTGTGATTAAAGATCTCATAATGTGCTGCCACAGGCTTTGAAAAGAACGACCCGGTGAGAATGAAACAAGGCAGTCTTGTTGGGTGCATACTGATCTAATCTGTCTTTCTATCTCTGGTTCTCTGTCTGTTCTCTCGATGGCTTTAAAGCAGGATGAAGAAACATACAGAGACACAGACAGACAAAGTGACAGCAAACAACTCGTATGAAATCAAATCCACTTTGACCCCTTCCCTTCTCCGTTTCAAGAGACTGATTGATTTTTCATGACCAGGGTGGCAGTGAGAGTGAATACACAGCTAAAAGGCTTAGGGAAGGTTGTTTAAAAGACATATATGGCAATAATCCTTTTCACTGAGTGTTCTATATCCACGGACGCTCATAGGAGCTGCACACACCAGCATAAGGAAACGCCTGTGTCTGGTGGAACTCTACGGAACCACACAGAACTAAATGATGCCGTATAATCATAAAACTATATTTTTTCATTATACCATAGTGGAACGAGGATGGATTTCTCACGAATAAAACACAATAGTAGAAGTGTAGCAAGGTGAAACAAACAGGATGAAATACAGATTTATTTTACATTCCAAATTCTCCAGAATGGGACCATATCTTTGATGAATGATTTACTATATGACATTCATTCATTCATTTTCTGCCGCTTAATCCAGTTACGGGTCACGGGTGTGCTGGAGCCTATCCCAGCTGTCAACGGGCGAAAGGCGGGGTACACCCTGGACAAGTCGCCAGCTCATCGCAGGGCCACATGAAAGACAGACAACCACTAACACACATACACACTCACACCTAAGGACAATTTAGAGTGACCAATTAACCTTGTTACGGCCGCAGCTCAATACTGCATGAGAAGTCTCCTCTCTTTTGAGCTGTCTGCACCCTGGCCCTGTGTGTGTGTGTTGCCCCTCCTCTTCCCTCATCTGACTGGTGCAGCGACCGAGGGGCGTTCCCATCTTCCATCCCGAGAGCTCCTCCTTCTCTGCTCCCTGATTGGTGTGGCGCTTAACTCCCCGTCCAATCACGACCATCCACCTGGGACCAGTGCATTTCAAAAGCCTCCTGATTCCCTCTGTCTGGGCGGCTGTCATATGATTGCTCGCCTTACCAAACACTGATGACCTGTATTTTGTCTACTGCGTGTAAAGCCTGTTGTTTGTAGCTCAAATTGTTGAGCACACTGTAAAGAGTGGCCATTAGAGAATCCTTTGTTTGTTTCTAGTTTTCTTTGTCTGGATTCTATAGGTGCAGGGGTGCTGGTCTTTTGCCATTTTGGTTTTGAGATCATTAGTCAGCATTTTGTTTTCTCGTTCTTTTGTCTAAATGCTAAGCCATTGTTCAGCTCGTTGTGAGTCCTCTTTAAGTTATATTTCGTTTTTGGTTTGACCAGCATCCATCGGCCCTCTCCCTCAGTTTGTAGTGTGTTTGGTTTATTATCCCTTTTTTTTCAAAACTTACATAACAATAAATTTACTTTGCCTACTACATCTGGCATTTTTATGTTGCTTCCCTTTCCCCTGCGAGCCGGGTTGTAACAAAACGTCACAGTGTCATCAGTCCATTCCTGTCCCAGGAGTCATTAACTACAGGGGTTTGGTTCTGGTCGGGACGTAACAGGATTACCGTAATGACAGCAACATGGCTGTTGTCAGCTTTCAGGAACCGTTTTCCTATCGCGCAATTTAAAAAAAGTAGGGGATATTTTATTTTGAGATCTAAATTTTCACATATAGAAAGGGATACAAAAGCATGTTGTATAGTTTTTTACTGTGGAAACATTTCCAACGAAATTCATCACCCAAACACATCAATGACACTATGACGATCTGCACAGGATGCTACTGATGATCAAGGGGGTCGATCCACAAATTTGCATGATTCTGAATTATAAGGTTAGAGACACTCCAAAGGAAGATTGAGAAGAAAAAGTATCAGATTATCAGTGGTTGAAGTCTGTTAGAAGAATTGTACATGACATTTATCCCATTGTTCTTGGACCCATTCTGTAATGTCACCGTTCTGATTCAATCAGTACATATATTGATCTCATTGTTCTCTGACTCAATCAGAAGATGTTTCCTGTTGATCACAACTGGCAACTTGATTGTTTTGATGTACTTTGAACACACTCGTAACTATTCCTAAACTATAAATAAAGAAGCAGGGTAGAACCTCGGCGCGAGTCACATTGTGCACTTGGTGTCGTGTATTCGCCCTCTGTGTTCATAGCGAGACAGAGAATCTCTACCTTCACACACAACCTGTCTGACTCTCGTTTCACCTCCACCACCTGCCTAACATACTCTTCCTTAATAATCACCCCTACTCCGTTCCTCTTCCCATCTAGACCATAGTAGAACAACTTGTAGCCTCCTCCAATGTTTCTTGCCTTGCTGCCCTTCCACC
>CAAKHB010008441.1:17249-36686 GCA_901007665.1 Aeoliscus strigatus
GTACTGTTCCCCCCCCCCCCCCCCCCCCCACCAAGCTTGTGCATCTTTACATTTTAGAAATTTCATAACTGAATGACGGAGATGATTTGAAGATTTTCTAAATCTTCTTACGTGATCTACAGAAATGGATCTGTTGAAACTGTTGAACATCGCTCAGGACTCACGTTCAGTGTGTAAATCCACCAATCGGGTCCTGCTCCTCCTGTGACAAAAACCTACTGAAACTGTGTCATGCAAAAGCAACCACGACTGAAACGACTCCACTATCGTCTATATAGTTTCATATCATCATTTGATGGGGAAAAAAAAAGGTGGGTGCAAAATTAATCTTGACGAAAAGCGGTGTAGACACATCTCTGACTACTGGAACATACCGTTCCTGAGCTGTTACTGAACTACCTGTTTAACCTGTCAACATCTCAGCTGTCCCAAGAGACTACTGAGATACAACGTCAGTGAAAAACAGAGAAATCCACAGGTGGAAGCGTGGCGATCACATCTAGACATGTGGATCCCAACGTTTGAACGTTGCAGTTGGTATTTACAGCCTCTGTCCTTAGACACTCCAGCAGTGGATGGAACCCCCCCGCAAAAGACCTTTAATCAGGGAAAAAGGGAAAGATGTACAGACAGTGAACAGTGGAAAACGTGGTAACAATATGTATTTAGCATGTCCGCTAGCGTGGGCCTCATTGAATGAGGACACGTGGATGCAGAGAGCAAATCCCTGCCCTCTGCTGGTCATGTGTGATGCTGCAGTCTGAGGTGAGTGAGCTGAAACACACAAGACACTGATTTGAACAATACTTTAATAGAAATCCTCTAAAAAAAAAAACACACACACACAGAGAAAGGGACGGCAAACAAAAGCGAAGCAGCTTTCTATCAACATCGACATGATTGGAAAGGAGACTTGATGAAGACGAGGACGATTCCACCGCGTACGATGCGCCGACCTCACAGCTGACTTGGATATGAATATTTCACCATGCGTGTTTGGCTGACTCTTCCTCAAACGTCTCAACTGAAAGTACAAAACCAGAATTAGGAAGAGACAGAAACATCCCGAAGGTCACGCACACGCTCCGAGGGATGGGGACAGGAATTCGGCGCGATTTGGAGTCGCCCATTAACCTCAGCATGCTTTTGGAGGCCAGGGGAGTACCCGGAGAGAACCCGCTCAGACACGGGCAGGGCATGCAAACGCCACACAGAAAGCCCCCCCCCCCCCACCCCCCGAGTCCTTCTTCCAGTTCGTCTCGTCTTTAAAATTCATCCCTTTGCATAGTCGGGTGTTGCCATGGCGGGCGTGCGGGCTCCTCAGCTGTAGGTGTGGATGACTCTGTGCCGCTTCAGGTGGTGCAGCAGGATGAACGTCTTCCCGCACTGGCCGCAGCTGTACGGCCGCTCCCCGCTGTGCGTGCGCTGGTGCACGCGCAGGCTGCTCTGCTGCGTGAACCTCTTGCCGCACTGGCCGCAGCCGTAGGGCTTCTCGCCCGTGTGCGTGCGGTGGTGCGTGCTGAGGTGCGACGAGCACTGGAAGCTCTTGCCGCACACCATGCACCAGAACGCCCGCTTCCGCTTGTGGCTCTGCTGGTGCAGCTTGAACTGGTGCAGGCGCGCGAAGCTCTTCCCGCACAGGGAGCAGATGTAGCAGCGCGGCGCGCCCGGCAGAGGCCGGTGGTGCGGGGGAGGGTGGTAGCCCGCCGCCAAGGCGTGCGGCTGCCCGCCCCCGGCGTCCGGCTCCCGCGCCGGATGTTCTTTGGGCTGCGAGGAGGCGTTCCTCAGGGCGTACGTCTGGTCTCTACGCCTGCCGTGGTGCGGGAGGGACGCTGGCGGTCTGGGCTGGAAATGGGACGAGTGCGGATCCTTCGGGTACTCGCCGTTACACGCCCTCTGCTGGCCGCCGGCCGCTTTGCCGCCGGTAGGCACGGCGTCGGAATGCTCTGAGTACGTGTTGGAGTACTCGTCTACTACGCTGGAGAAGTCTGGGAACGCCGAGTCGATGTCGCTGCCTTCGATGAGGGACGACCAGAGGTGACTGTCCCTTTCCTCCAGAGAAAAGTCCGGAAGCTGACTCTGCTTGCCGGAGCCGTGATGGCATCCGTCATGGCCGTAACCCACCCGATCGTCCTTCTCCGTCTTGACGGCCGTCTGAAGGCCGCTGAGGTCCGAGACGTACGAGTCAGCGAACTCTGACCTTTTCAGTCGGGGAACGTCCGAACGGGTCAACGGACGCTCCTCGTCAAACAGCCGGCGCTCCAACGGGTCGTCGGGGTCCGGGTACGGGAGAGAAGAATCTGACAATCACAGTTTGTGTGAGGAGCTGTTGTTTCAGCCGCAAAAAAATACAAAATAAAGTTTGTCTTCTACTGACCGACAGGTTGCGCAGACGCACTGATCCACAGGGCCTCGTCTGGGATTTCCTCTTTGATGGTGAATGAAACGGTCGCACCTCCGACTTCAGGAAACTGGGGGGATGGAAACGACAACAAGTCACGTACGGGACCCTTGAAGGTTCGTTTCTTGTTGTCACAAGGTCACTTTATTTTGAAGGTCACAGAAGATGTTGCTTTTGTTTTTTTAACCTCCTCCAAGGACAGAAGTTCTGTTTGTTTATCTGTTAGTAAAATAACTCAAGTTGTGAACGTATTGTAATGACATGTTGTTCTGGAACCATCCGGATCCAGGAATCTGTTGAAGGATTCTTCCTCTGTGTAGAACTCTACTATAGCAGCAGTGGACTGTCTCTGTGGAGCAGTGGTTAGTGGGTCAGTGGGTCTGTCTGTTGACACAAAGGTCGGGGGTCAGAGCCCACCCAGGGTTTTACTATAGACATAAAAAAAGAAAATGAAGAACAGACAAGTCCTTCTGTTACTGGATACCTGGTGTACAGGGAAGCAGGTTGACCATCCTTAACTAAATATCCCGTGTACACACAAGTACCACATCGTGCGTGTTCTGTGTTGAGTTTGTGTGCCAAGTCACAAAGATCTTGGATCTCAGTGAACGATCCCCATCAGACGGAACTACTTCAAACTCAGCTCGTGTCGCTGTGGGTGGGTGAACAGACACGAGAGGTTTGGGTTTGTTTTTTCTTTTTTGTAAACCAACCCGACCTTTATTTCTGCTGTCTGAGGACGGTTCTCATCGTCACTGACGTCACCTCTGTCCTGGAAGTTTTCTGGAAGCAGAGAAGAAGACACCAGCTGTTAAAACTGCATTTCCCTGGAACAAGCTGGAGGGTTTATTCAAATAATAATAATAATAATAATAATAATGATAACATTCGTACAGTGGTGCCGTTGGCTTTCTATTTTGTCATGTCACATGTACAGCGCATTAATACACAAAAACGAAGTCCAATGTGGACCTGAAAACGAAGGTTCTTACCAAACCCTCGCTGCAGCTCAGCGTTCTTGTTCTCCATCAGGACCAATTTCCTCTTCAGTAGCTCGTTCTCGTTTTGCTTTCTGGATATTTCAAGGTGCAAAAACGCGCATTTGTCGTCGACTAGTTTGGATATTTCGGACACTGCGGCTTTCACCAGAGCCTCCATGATGGAGGACAACTGGGTTTGGAACGGAATACACGCCATTTTAGTCCATACGGGCTAGGACGGGACCTGAAACGACAACGTTTGGAGAGAAATATCCCGAATGCAGCAGACACCGTCCCTGTGCTGTTAGCTAGCTGCCTCCTTTCTTCCGTGTGGCGGAGGGATCTACCGTAAGTACAGTAGTAGGCGCGCAGAGGAATCAGGCAAGCTGAGATGTCCACTGGCCTTCAGCTATTCAGTCTGAGTGTGGTATAATAACACGGCCTGAAACGGGTTAAATGATTGACATGTGTTGTGCTGTTAACATTGGAATCATGTTATAGACTGTATAAAAGACGCGATCGTTTCAAGAACAAAAGGTATCGTTGAAAGCCACGTTCTCAAATTTGTTCTTAATTTTTTTCCCCAAAGATTTAAGATCACCTTGACCTTGTCGTATAATTCCTCCAGTGAAAAGACCAATTTTAGATTTGTCTACAAATTCTAGACAAGTTTTGAAACGTAGTTTCAGCCCCTCGTAGATTCCCCTACACTGAACATTGAACTTCTGTTTTTGTTGTATTTGGTGCAGAGCCTGTCTCATGTCTGTTAACAGAAGCTAGCAGATTTAACAAGTTTTATTTTATTTAATCAGTTGTCATTGCCTTTACTAGTTTTGTGGATGGAAGCACAGCACATATTCATGCAGCTGATGATGAAAAAGAAACACACTTCGTTCTGTTAACGGAAGTTTTTAATTGGCCGGAAATAACCAAAACCAACGGCATCTTTTCAAGTACAATCCAACAACCTTCAGGACGGAGCTGACGACTATCAGGTGTGAAAAGGAAAAAAACAAAAACAAAAAATGTATCTCACTGTTTTGCTGGAGCGGATGTCGATTATTTGACCTGCACGTACTAACTGAAGGTAGGAAACAGTCAGCTGATGCTCTCCACCGGAGTTTATTTATGACTTGATAAAGTCAACAAGCCTCAGCTCTTCATAACCACTGAGTTCCCTGCATGTGCCATGTGCACGTTTACCGCTAACGGCCACATCAGCTGCTCTTTTGTTCAGGCGGTTGCTGTTGAACTGAGAAAAAAAAAAAATATATATATATATATATATATATATATATATATATATATCAACTTAAATTAAATTCTTACAAAACGAGAAGGATTTGGAGGTAGAAAAGAAACAATTCTGCTAGCCAAGCAAATAAAATTCTTAGCGTTATTCTGCGGCGCATGAAACTCAACACAAATGCATGTTTGCCACTGTCGTACATGATGCGGTAAGTAGTTTCTCTATTTTCTTTACTCAAAAACAAACGCTGTCAAATGAAAAATGCTGCCATCGACCCGTGCCCCCTGTGAACTGTGAGGAAGTAACGGGCTCCACCAAAAGAACAAAGTGATATGGGTGGAGACTTAACGGACACGACACGTCATCATGCACGAGTGAAAAGTTGACAGCGCAGTTCACAAAACAGCCACTAGATGGCAAAATACACAATTAAAATAAGCTTGTCGGTTTGTTAGCGTGATTGCGCAAAAACTAGCGAGCCGATGTTCACCCAACTTATTGAAGGCGTGTAGAGACGGAGCCCAAAGAAATCTGAGGTGGATCCGTCGATTAGAAACACAAAACTAGGTTGTTCACGTTAGATGTGGTGGTTTGCTGTCGATGCTCTGGCAGTGTGAGTCGATCCAAGTATAGAACAAACAGCACTGTTGTACTCTGATCATTTAAAAAGTGGCATTGTGGGCGTCAACAACGGTGCTTCTGAACAGCTGTATTCTAAAGAACGATCGGGTCATGAAGCAGTCATCTTTTCGCCTTCACCAAACCAAAAATCAGTAGCCCAACACGGCTACGACACGTGTCAAACTGAAAACCTGATTTGGGGAACCGTCAGTATCCTCCTTCCATTTCCAATATCTGGCAGGCGAGCAGCGACGGTGTTCCAGAAATGCGGAACTAGACCTTTCTGGTGCCACTTGAGCAGCACTGTGGTTTCTCTCTGTCACTCCAAAATCCCACCGTGGGCCGACAAAGGGCCGACTGCGTTTGTCCCCCGATGGATGTGAAGCGGATCAAAGCGGCGGACGACGTTCGTCGGGAGACGCTCACTGTCCTACGTGCATTTTGAGGTGGAGCTTCAGGACGCCCGTGTGGTCGAAGACCTCACCACATATGTCGCAGCGGAGCGGCTGCTCCGACACACGTTTGCACTGGTGACTCTGGAACGAAGTGAAGTTCTCAAAGCTCCGCCCACAAGCTGAACATATAAAGCAATTCTGCGCCGCCGCGCCTCCGACGTCCTCGTGCTTATAAGCAAAGCCTCCCCCGTCCTGGAGCGGACGACCCCCCCCCACGCCGTTCTCCCCCACCGTCACCTCTTGGATGACGTGCTGATCCGGCGCCTGAGTCGGGTTCAGCCCCGTCTGCGAGAACGGATCGCCCTGCGACGTTTCCACCTTGGCGTCCAGAAACGGAGGGCAGCCGATTGACGGTGCGTAATCCCTCCATTCGTTTGCCCCCCCGGCAGCAGAGCTGAGCTGGTAGTCGTTCAGGAAGACACACAACGATTGTTCGGCGGCGGTGGCGCTCTTCACCGTCTCGCCGTACGACGACGCCGACAGCTGCCCGTCCAACACCGAGAATCCAGGTTTGGATTCTGACAAGTGGTCCAGTGGCAACATCAGGTGATGACCCCCCAGCATGTCAGTGTTCTCATCTTTTTAAGAAAAAACACAAACAAACACAGTTAAAAGAGGTTCAGCAGGGTAATGAGGACATGATGAGAACAAAGGATTCTTTCACTCGTGTGTCACTTTTGTAGAATCAGTCAGGTTCGGTTGAATCACTCGTTCCCTTCACCCAGGACGCTCTGATTCTGACGCCGTCTGTTTATCTGTTTATCTTTGTCTCTTCATAAAATCACTCAAAAAGTTCTGAGCTGATCTGAATGAAGTGTAACTGCAGTAACTGCTGCTGATGGACCAGGACCAGATGAATGTTCTGGAACCATCTGGATCCAGGAATCTGCTGAGGGATTCTTCCTCGTTTTCATCATCTGGGTCTAGAACTCCACTGTAGATGCTCAGATTTCTTGGCAGAAAAACAGAGGACTTATCAGTTTCTACCCTTTTTTCTCTCTGTCTCAGAGAATAGACATGACACACTATATCTGAGTACACATATCTGTGTATCATTTTCCACATCATACTTCATTATTCTTAAAAGGAAATTGTAGCCAAGTTTTTTTATTATTATTATTTTTAGAAAACTGTATTTTAGAAGCGTGGTAATAGTCTTGAAACATAAATATTTATCTACACTTTATTTAGGATTTTCCAGTTTTTATTACCTGGAAACTGACCAAATTTCCATACTTGTGTAGGAAATCAATATTTTATATTTTTTCAATATATATACCGTATATACATATATTTTCTGCTCTGAGGGTCTGAGAGTTCAATCTCTGTGTCCTGCACATATTGTGGAACTGACGTGGACGTCTTCTGCGTCTCTTACCGTTTCTGTGCGTCTTCATGTGACCCTTCAGGCTGCACTTCTGGTTGAAGCACCGTCCGCAGATAGGACACCCGTACGGCTTCTCCCCCGTGTGAATCCGTAAATGTCTCTCCAGGTGCCCGGCTCGCTCAAAGATCTTCCCACAGTACGAGCAGATGAAGTATTTCTTTGGTTTGAGCATCCGGAGCGGTTTGTTCCTCTGGTCAGAACAACCCGCCTCACCTGGCGGCAGCAGCAGCGATTGGGAGGACCCGTACGGAGGCTGGGGCATGTTCTTCAGCCCCTCAAACGAGCTCCCCGCAAACGAGAAGGTGCTACAGGTTGCCTCTACCTGGGGAGGGAGAAACCGAGCCGCCCCCGGGAAAGAAAGAACATTTGGTGCTGAGCTGTCCACACGCTCAGTGCTGCTCATCTCGACGTCCTTTGGTGTTTGTAACCTGGACGTCCACTGGGGGCCGTCTGGTTCCGGAGCGTCCGAGTCCTCGTCAACCGTCTTTGTCTCCTCCTTTAGCTGCGGGTTCTCTCCCACAAACAGTGGTGGTGTTACATTCTCCTCGACGGGCTCGGATTTGACCTGCACGGCTGTCGGGGTGGCGTCCTCCTCGGTCTTCACCGGAACAGACTCGGCAGCCGTGGGGGTCTCCGCCTCGGCCGGGTGGGCAGTCGAGCTCGGCTTCTCCTCGGGCGGCGGTTTCTGTCCAGACACGTGAACGGCCCCGGCCTCCATAGCTGCTGAAACAGAAGAACGGCATTATTCACAAAACTTAGTCTGAGATTGGACTCAAGTCTGTTCTTTTATTTAACATTACTACTTTGTAACAAACAAAAACAAACAGAAAACTAGAAAAGCACGCAGACAGCAGACACCATCTGGTGATTTTCACCCAGTATTGTGGTCCTCATTCATTTCATTTGATCTACTCAAAAAATTCACTAATAGTCGAACACCAATAATAGTCAAAAAAAGTTGCCTTGTTACACAAATTATGACCTCTGACCTCTTTTTTCTTTTTGTTTTTATGTCAATAGTAAAACCCTGTGTGGGCTCCAACCCCCGACCTTTGTGTTAACAGACAGAGCTAGTAACCACTGTCCCACAGAGACAGTCCACTATTGCTGTCGTGGAGTTCTAGACCGAGGAAGAATCCTTCAACAGATTCCTGGATCCAGGAAGGACAAAACACCCCAGCAGAAGCTTGTGGGAAGTTGGTTGGAGAGACGAGTCAAAGAGGCTGTTTTTGCTCAAGTAGAAGAACCTTCTCTCAGCAGAAGCGAGGGCCAAAGACACCATTCGTCTAACGCTTCCAATGCCGGGAGGCTGAAGAAGACCTCGGGGTCTGGACTGAGCCGGATATCTCCGGAAATGAGACTCCGCAGGATTCTTTTCCTAAAAGATCCTTTTGACACTCAAACAAGTCTAACTCTGAATCTGGTCAGAATCTCGTCGACAAGGAAATTCGATCCCCCGCGGTGATCCCACACTCCGTAAGGTGTGAGTCACGGAAACAAAGCCATTTACTTACACCTTCTGTGAATCTTTGTGTGCTCTTTCAGGCTGCACTTCTGGTTGAAGCGTCGCCCACATATCTCGCAGCGGTACGGTTTCTCTCCCGTGTGAATCCTTTTATGTCTCTCCAGGTGGCCGGAGCGCTCAAAGGATTTGCCGCAGTACAGGCAGGGGAAGCCTTTTTTGAACATGAGCCTCTTCACCGTTCTCCGCCGCACCGTGTTGCACAGGTTACGGAACGGACTGAAGCCCGGCGGCCCGCGGACGAACGGGCTGTGCTGAAACATCCCGGCGCTGCTGTAAGACACGGCTACTCTGGAGTCCAGAGACGACTCGGGGAGAGCCGGCAGGGGGGTCTGCAGTAAACTGGGATTATCCGAGTCGCTGAGTCCCATGTCGGTGTGCGCTGTAGGTCGCCAACGCGTGACGCTTCCCTCAAACAAATCTCCTCCCGGCTGTCCGGCCCGTCCGGTGGACTCTCCACACGCCTCCTCCACGGGTTCACGTTTCACCCTCACATCAAACGCTGGCGGGCTGGTTCGGCTGATATCAGCAGGCACATGTTGACGCGCCGTCCTCTGGTCCTCAGCGCCACCCTGACTGTCTGTGGGGAGAAAAATGGCACAGCAGGAAGTCACACGGCCGGATTGTTGGGTTTTCAGTCTTCATGCATTCTATACAAGCGGGAGGGGGGCTCATTTAATGTCAGCCACTACTTGGCTGAGTATTAGTAATTAGCTATCTCCAGCTTTTAATATTAGCAAACACTAAAAAAATACTAACACTAGCTAGCTAAAAAGGATGAATTAACGTTTTCACAAAGTGGTCAGGAGAGAAGTGCCTAAAAGGTGCAGTGTGCCAGATTTGGGAATAACCAGGCTGTATATATTGGGAAAACAGTCCAGGAATAGTCCAGGAATATGTTAAATAAGTGGCTTATTTGTGAACGGAGGGTGGAGATCATTTTCAGAATCACTGTATTGCAAAAACATGATTTAGAAGAAAAGGACTTCTGGAGATAGCTCCAAATTAAACCCAACAGAAAAGGGCACCAGCACACAGCTGAATAAAGATATCTGTAGGAGTTTGAAGACTATATGCGGAGGGCTTTGGAATTTGAACTAAATGAGGAGTGGAAGAGAATAGAAGCAAACTCTGGGAAACATACGACTAGAGGAGAGTTTACCCAGTAGAAACTAATATCAACTAATACTTAGCTAACCAGTAGTCACTGACAACTGTCAATTAGCCTTCTCCACTTTTACGTATTAGCTAGCAGCTAGCTAACCACTAACTATCATTGTTAGTACAAACCACTAGCTCCTTAACAAGAATCCATTCGGGTTTTCATGCATTCAACATTAGCTACTAATAAGCCTACTAACTTTTATTTGTGTAAACGTCATCCCTCCGTCACTCGGTCTTTGCACCTGAAGCTAATGACCGTCCACTCTTGAATGATTTAGACGAAACTGTCACGTCAATTGACGGATAAACGCCATGAGAGCCCCTGAGAACATCCTCACTGGCGCCTGACAGAACTGTCAACGGGGATAAAGTTGGTTGGGGGTGGAGCATCGTGTGACGGTCAGGGGTCAGACAGACAGACAGACAGACACACAGACACACAGACGAGCCATGGCAGCCGGCTTGGTGCCTGCGACCACCGGGCGTGTGCTCGGGCTCGGTCAGGTCCGGCTTACCGTCCCTCCCCCCGGTCTCAGGTCGCAGCTTCGCCCTCTCCTGAGCTGCCCTCAGCTCGCTGTGCAGAATCTCGATGTTGCTCTTCAGCTTCTCGATTTCGTTTTCCCGCTGGCACATCTCCAGCCGCAGCACCACCATCCCATCCTCGACAACTTTGGCGATTTCTGCCGCGGCCGCTTTGGACAGGGCGTCGATGACCGACGCAATTTGAGTCCGGAGAACGACGCCGCTCGACATCCTTATCAGCCAGCCAAGTACCCGAGAAGTCCCCCCCCGCCCCCACCCCGCCCCCGAATAAATACGAAGCGAGCAAAGTGTGCGAACAGTCCTCAGGTGAGGCTGCAAGTTGGTGGATTCACATTCCGAGACAACACGACGCCATTGTCGCTGTCGTTCCACAAACGCTGCTTAATCCGTTCGCTTGCGGTTGGGGTTCATGTGTGCCGCTTTGCGCTAGCAGCAGCTATTTGGTACAAAAAAAATAAATAGCAAACTGTTCGGCGGAAGTCGGAGGACACAGATACCGTAAACACCGGAGAAAACACGCAACGTTTGACCGTAACGGCACTAAGAGAGGCTCACCTGAGTTTTAACCCAAAGAGAATGAATGAACGATACAATATGTGCATTTTTAAGAGAAAAGCAAATGAGGAAAAATAGGTAGTGTGTTAGCAATGCTTTGAAGCGTGAAAAAAAGAAAACTCCAAAACACAAATCATCGTCTAATGTTATTTACTCATCTTAAAATGACTGAAGAAGTAGTCATGTATGTCGAAGACCACTTGGGGGCAGCAGAGCAGAGCTAAGAGGGGAAAGCCGTATTTGCATTGCTTCCATCATGTAATGCACCTGTGAGCAGCTTCATTTTCAGTGATACAAAACAATCATCCAAGTGTTTCAGTCTTTTCATGTGACGTTTTGCTTTTTGTGAACTTTTTAACGAGTCACGCATGCACTGTGTGACCAAAGGAGGAGTGTGACGATGTTGTAAATAGAACAAACAACTTGTGTAACCAGTCATGAGGCAAACATCCGCTTCCATCCTTTTACCTCCGGATACAGCTGACGGTCACTTCTCACTTCTTTATTACCTCACCATGGCTCATATGAGGAATTATTGGAATAATAATGAGGTAATGGAAATCAGAATACCTGTTGATGCTGAGCATCTTGTGTTAAATCTAGGAACCTCTAGGAGAAGAAAAAAAGAAGAAAAGGAATAAAAGACAAAAAAAAAAGTCTTGGAACCTCTGTTAGCACACAGAGGAGGCAAACTTCACATTGAGTGCTTGTGACTCTGTAAGAAGAGGAAACCATTGGAACCCATTGACTAAAATGGTCAAGGTATGACGATTAGTATTACGGAAAAGTATGAATAAAGTCTGATACATGTCGTAAAAGAATCCCGATATGGTTCAGGACATAAATGTCAGTCCTGACTGGCACTGGCCTGAGGAAGTTGGACCAACAGATCAGTAGCAGGCCTCTGGAGGTCAACGGGAGGATCCTGACTCAGTTCCAGATTCCTTCTTCCCCGGAAGCCTTTGCTTGAATAACAGGATTTTTACTGTGTTCGCATTCCAGACTGCAATGACGTTCAAATTAAAACATACAACATACAACTGGAAATGCCTAACCCCATGTTTTCACCTGGTGAGATCTGTCAGAATGAGGAAGAGATAGTTTGAGAGTGACGTGTGAAGTTTGCTCAATGTTTGATTCACAGAGGCCCTTTGTGTCAAACACACTTAAAATAACAAACTTAAAAATGTCAAACCTCACCACCAATTATCTGCGGCCAGTTTCATCATCGGGCTCCTTAGTTTCAGCATTTACGTACCTGTCAATTAACATTCATGACTTTCTGGCAGTCATGCAAATATGCACACAAACTTCACACGCATCGAACAGGTTCCTGTGCTGCTCCTTGTGGGAAAACAAGTAACAAATAAACAGGCTCTGGGTTGACCACGGCAGTCCTCACAGGTAACGTGTTGACCTTTACAGTCTGATTTAATGAACGTTCCCCCCTGATGAGTATAATGTTGGTAAAGAAATGCCTTTTGGGCCATCGGCTCTTGTTCTCCAGAGTTCCTTTTGTTCCGCCGTGGAGCGGGTGTACGCCCATCTTTAAACAACGGCTCACGACAAAGGAAATCTGACCCGTCTGGGATTCGTGGAAGCGGTAGAGTCTCGCAAAGATCCAGTGATTTCACAGATTTAAGTACAGTTACACTCTTGTCGTCCATGCGGGTCTCTGGAGAGAGTTGCACTCTGACCTCCTCTGACTTCTCATGATGAGCCACTGCTGAGAGCAAGTATTGATTATTAGTAATGGGACTCTGTGTTGGGGTGACACGGCCCTGGCTCCCTCCCTGGCTCTGGGGATCGTTGACCCTGCGATGAGCTGGTGGCTCGTCCAGGTTGTACCCTGGCATTCGCCCACTGGCAGCTGGGATCGGCTCCAGCACGGCCGTGACCCGTAACCGGCGCAAAAATATGAACAAAAGCCAGTTTTAACCTGTCCTACTTCCTCAAAGGACGCACAAGCTCTAAAAACAACACTGATCTTCCGCCAAGGTCTGTGCCCCTTCACACATCAGTCTGTGGAAACTTCCTGATTGATGCTCTACTTCTTTTCTTTCCCAGTGATACTGTTTATTTGTTGCAGTAAAAGCCGGCCCGTTTTCTCGTTGGTGCTGATGTGCGATTGTCTAATCTGTAGCCTGGCCTTTTTTGTTTCATTTTAAGCTTTTATTCATCCCATACACATCACACAGTACAATGCACACATACCTGCATTCAGTTCAATGATCAATGAAAGGCGAATATAATTAAAGTGACAATGATGAAAGGAGGACTGAATCTAAATCTAAATGATGTTGTTGCATCAGAATTTAAAACATCAAGTCAGACGGGTGATTCAAAATGGTAATAACAGACCACATGACAACAGACTACTTCCATGAGGCATGTTTGGCATGTGAGAATCTACAGAGGATGAAAGATATAGGCGCAAGAATAACATTGGTATTATGATCAACATTTTTATATCAAAACGTTATAATAAAGTAAAAAATGAGTTTTATGAGAGACTGAGATTCTTACAGGAAACATTCGGTTGTATACATGTTGCCCAATTTCTCCAATGACAACGCTGAAACTACTAATGTGACACAAGCACACAAGGAGGACAACGTACCTTCCAGGCAAGTAGTCAGACGTTTCCTTGTTAGGCCACGCCCCTTACCTGGATGCCCCTCCACCATCTCACGCACGCGCGCACACACACACGCACACACACACCATCTCCATGGTGCATGGACGCTGACGCCTGCTGATTTAAATCGGACCGCTGTCCCTCAGAGGAGCAGAGACGTTCTTCAGCTCAACACTGAAACCACTCAGGTACGACTGAAAACGAACACTTCACCAGTAATATATGGTGATATTAGAACGGATGTATTTGATCTGTTTCATTATATTCTTGGTTTTGTTTTCTCATATTGAACTGAATTTCATAGAGTAAATTCACATTTATGGGAGAGTTTTAGTTCATTTTCTTTCATTTTCACCTGAAATTCTTCAACAAATGTTTCTAATCTTTCATATTTTGCTCCACCCAGTTTGAAAATGGATCGAGGACTAATCCTTTTGGGTTTGTTGGCCCTCGTGACCTCCGGCGTCCAGGCAACAAACCACCTGTCATTCGCCAATAATAGAGCGGTTAGTCACCAGTTTCACCTTTAAAGGCAAAGTCTTTCATGAGAAACGACAAAAACGCGTTGTGGAGTGATTTGTGTGTCTGTGTGTGTGCGCCTTCCAGGTGAGGATCACTCGGGAAGGATGTGGAAGCACCAAACTGTGCGTGGAGACACCCGACGACTGTCAGCCCAACGCGACGTCCACCTGTCTGTTTGCGTCCGCGGACACCGGCACGCCGATGCCTCCCAACGGCACCAGGCTGTCCATGGAGGTCCGAGGAGACTCGACGGGATACGTGGCACTGGGACTGACCATGAACGCAACTCAGGTGACACACATGTTACTCGGTGATGAATGAATAGGTTCTCCAGTCTTCAAGGAGGACGTGTTTGGAACATGGTGAATGGACACCGGTTCCTGGGCAGAATAGATGAGATGTGAGAAAGCCTCACCTGGTGTCAAAGGTCAGGGTGTGTTTAGGAACGACCAGGAAGTTGCTCTGTAAATAACAACACAATGGAAAGTGCAGAGCTGATCCCGTGTCCTGATACACGTGTTTATCAGATTCAACTTAAGAATCACGAAGGAGGGAGAAGAGCCCGCAACAAACATTAGTCTCCATTTGAATTTGATATAATTATTATAATTGGATTATTATTATTATTATTATTATTATTATTATTATTATTATTATTATTATTATTATTATTATTATTATTATTATTATCAATAATAATAATAATGTTGTTGTTGTTACTATTATTATTATTATTAACATGCAGCTCAAAGTACTTAAAAATAAAAGTGATGAAAAAAAAACATTCCAACAATGATAAGATGATAAGACAAAGAACAAAACAGTAAAATCATTAACTGCAAATTAAATATTGAAGGAAAATCAGTATTATGGAGGTGTAGGCATAAAGCCAGTTAAAAGGTAGTGTACATTTTTTACTTTTAAATAAATAAAAAATAAAATTCAGTAAATGAAAGTATAGTATAATTCAGTATAATTATTTTTTTTACATTTAAAAAAATTTTTTTAAGTAGATTAATAACTCCTCTTTGCTGAAAGTCACCTTCTCTCTGCTAAAACACCCATGAAAGTTCCACAGAAATGGCATGGGACCCCTTTGGGGGTGGCGGGGGTTTCCCACTCGGATCTCATTGCAAATTTGGTTGTTAAGGTGTGTGTGCGCGTGTGTGTGTTTGGCGGGGTGGGGGTGTCATTACGATTAGGGCCTCAAGCAATTGTCTGTCAGTTGTGTTCACAGAGGTCATCAAGGTGTCTGCAAATACTTGGCAAATATGAGAAGGTCATGTGACATTTATTCCCTTTGGAGGAGCGGCGTGTTTACACAGTCGGCCGTTCACACACTGTTGGCTGCACACTTTGTTTTATCTTGATTGATTCCTTCTGTTCATCACATCTGCAAACTACATAAATTCAAAGTGGTTCTCATGAACGCATCCGACTTGATGATTTATGACGTTTAGTCACAGATCTAATGTCACATTACAGCACAGGAATTCAATTTTCAAGTAAATGCTGCAACTGCGATGCCACAACCTGGTGGTGGTGCAGGAAAAGAATTTGATATTTTTTATGTTTTTTATTTGTTGTTGTACTGTGTACAATGACAATAATATTCAGATTCTGACAGTTTCAGTCAGGTTCATTTCACGTAATGATAAGTGAACCGTGTGTGTGTGCCTATGATGTAAAAAAGACTTTGATATTGTGTGAACTCCTCACACGGCTGCACAAGGAAGCAGCAGAGGTAGAAAACATTAAGCAAGAACAGGTTTATCATCACTGGCTTAGATTGTTTACGGTGTAAACGAAGAGGCTTTGTGGTGTCGGACGGAGATGTGCCAACCTTCTCTCTGTCTTTCTCTCCTCAGGGCACCAGCAAGCTTTTCGTCTGCGGTCGAAACAGCTCAAACAATGGAGCTTTCTTCTTCCGCACGATGGAAAGAAACAATCAGAACAACACACTGACTCCGACAGAGAGAGTGAGCGCTCACATCTTACACGAGGGGATGAGGAATATTGGCAAGCTGGTTTCTCCAAATGAGCCACAAGACAGAGAACAAAATATTATTTAACTGTGTAAATTATTTCTTATAACTGTTATTTGTTTTCCGAGTAAACATCCCTCCAAATATCACATTGCCTGTATATTTAATTTAATTTAATTCAATTCAATTCAATTCACTTTAATTTAATTTTTGTGGTTTTAATAAAATCTAAAATCTTTTTTTTCTTTAAATATTCTTATTCTATGTTCAATGTTTGTCCAAAAAAAGAAAAAACAATTCTGATCTTGATTCTTAGAGGGTGGAAGAAATCCGGGGCTCAGTGAACGGCTCTGTGATCCGGTGTGAGTTTGACCTCCCAGGTGTGAACACCACCAGCACCAGAAACACCGTCATGTACACCATCCTCCTGGGTAACGGCACTTTTGACGGAGGTGAGCGACGGAGGTGACGTCCATCTGTATAAATTCACACTTGTGTATTTTGGCAACCAAAGCATTTCCAGAGCCTCAAATCACAACATGTTTCATCTTTTTTTTATCTGTTGAACTTCCTGGTTTCTTCTCCACTTCCACTCGTCAGGGGAAATCGGTCCTTTTAAGCTCCTTCTGAACAGCGGCAGACTGAATCTCTCCGACCCGACCAGCGCGTCGGCCCCAGTCCGACCTCATGGTGAGAGTGCATGTCCACTCCTCCTTCCACATTCTCCTGTACTCACCCCTCTTAGGAGATGTGTGTGTCACTGGGGGTTGTTGAACCCGTTCAGTTCAGATTTTGGACAGTTTGTCAGGTGGAGGTTCTAGTTAGAGGACGTTTGAGTAAGTGACGGAAACACAACGGCGTCCTGGAGACTCCTACTGCCTACACAGCACCAGCAAAGAGTCGTCACAGGCAACAACAAGTTTGAAAATGGTCGCCTGAGCAACCGGGCCAACTGATCTCTGCACCTCAGTTCCAGTTATTCCAGTAATCGCAGTGCACTCTCTGAGACCAGAGAACCAGAACCAGAAACCATCACAGGGTATTGTTACTCTGGAAAATAAGTTTTAAGTCTGACATCCAAACAAAGGACCTCATGAATCCAGCATCACGTAACATCATGTAACAGCGCAACATAACATAGCATAGCATAGCATAACGTAGCATAAAATAGTGTAGTATAATATAACACAACATAACAGCGTCGCATAACATAGCACAGCGTAACATAGCATAGCATAACGTAGCGTAGCATAACGTAGCGTAGCATAACAGTGTAATGCAACATAGTGTAACGCAACACAGCATCACATAACATAATGTAACAGCGCAACATAGCATAGCATAGTATAACGTAGCATAGAATAGTGTAGTATAATGCAGCACAGCATAACAGCATAGCATAACATAGCATAGCATAACGTAGCATAGCATAGCTTAACAGTGTAATGCAACATCGTGTAACACAACCTAGCACAATGCAACACAGCATCACATAATGTAACATGACGGAAATAACAGAAGCTGGTCCAAAAAATTAAAAAGCGTGAATATCTCTTGGAGATTTATATCCATCATAATCTACAATACAATAGAATTTCACTTCCTTCTGCTGACGATCACCTGATTTCTGTCCCATCCAGTTGTGTTTCCTCTGCTGGGCGTCGTCACGTGGCTCCTGTTCAGAGCCTGAAAGAATGAAGATGGCGACAGTTCATGTTTCTGCTCTCACACCAAACAACCCTGCTGTGTCTGAATATTCAGACCATTCTTTTGCACTATATTGCTTGTACTTGACAATTGTTACATCCTTCACCTCTTGAACTCATCAGGCGTCATTCACGTCTGTGCTGTTTAAAATAACAAATCATTCAGGGACAAAAAGTCTTGTAATTGTTTTCATATTTACTTATGTGTATGTGTGGGAAATACATGTGGATCAAACAACGAGAATTAAAGTTAAAATTTATTTTTACTTAACAAGAATCCATTGTTTTTTTAGTTACGACAGCATGAGTGTGTCAAGTGTGATGGCGTGTCCCATTTCACTGCTCTAGCTTGTTGCGCTCATGCTTTGGTGAGGATGCTTTAAAGAGAAAGCGGTGCCCCCTACAGGTTGAAACCTATGTACTGCACTTAGTGTCTGCGATTAGGAGTGGCAACTGAGGATATCGTTACTGTCAAGAAATTAATCACGATTTTACCATTTTCAAGAGTATTACTCCGATGAATGCATTTTTAAAATTCATTTGGCAATTGTTTTCTTTTCCATTTAAGTATATTTTTTATTTTACATTCAGACAGCTCAGTTAGAGGGGTTTACAGTGGGTCCTTGGTGTCTGATACGTGCAATTCACACCTTCAGTTCATAACCGAACATAAATATTTGGTCACAGCTGTACCACCTCCTCGACTCACGTCCTGTTGTTCTCATAAGCCAGCCCTTTCTTCTCCTCCCTGTCATTAATTCTCACCAGCATCTGTTTGCAATTCCCAATGTTAAATATTCTTTTGGTCCTGTAAACAAAAGACGGCTTCATATTGGGCCAGCGTACGTGAGAGAGAGAGCGTTCTGATGTACATATACATTAAACATACATCTTATAAATACATAAGTTACAGTTCTGTATTCAAGGTCCCTCGTCACAACACGCTAGTCATTTTTCATGTAAAAGAAAATGTGAAACAACCAGATGGATGTGTTTGTTTGGTGGATGAAATATCTGCAGCTTGTGACTCGCTGTTCAGGTCGCAACGCAAAGATATTCACATCGCATACATACGTCACGTGAGATGATTTGGTGGTTTCTGAAATTCTCACACTGGGACTTTCACAATCACATTCAATCGTAAAATCGGTTCATCCCGACACCCCCATACAGGCCTCAGCTATCTGGTGGTATCGGACCTCACCACCTCTCTTAGCTCATCCTCAGCAGCCATGATGCTGACACATTTGTTGACTGGTGTAAAGTACATCTGTGTCCACAAAAAAAAAACAAATCTACAAAAGCATTCAATTTTAATATTTTATTGCAATGTATTCCTTTACAGTAAAACTGAAACTGAATAGTATAAAAAACTGACATTGACATTAACATACAGATACACAAGCTCAAACAGACTTACCGATGGGGTGTGTGTGTGGGGTTTTTTTTTTTTGGGGGGGGGGGCGGCGCAAACACGTCTAACCTAAAAACACCCGGCTCTTCCGTAGCGGAGCCTCTATCTTAGCAGTAAGACATGTCCGTCGAGCTGTCGTCTCTGAGAACATAAACAGTCCATGTTTCTTCTCCTCCCGAAGACGCGTAACGATGCAGTGAAAACAAACCTACAGCTACTTATTCCTGTTACAGTGATAATGGACAACTGGGCAAAACAACTCAAAGGAAATGATCGACATGGGGGGGGGGGGGGG
>CAAKHB010008441.1:36706-55051 GCA_901007665.1 Aeoliscus strigatus
GGGGGGGGGGGGGTACAGAGTGTGCGCACCATGCTTGGTCTTATCTACATTATGAGTGTTAAAACAGGAGTCTGAGTTCCGTGTGGAGGCGGTGTGCTGGCTGCATGCTGCCGCCTACGAGTCCTCGCCGTTCACGCTGTCGCCGTCGTCGTCTCCTTCCACGTGCTCGCCCTCTTCCTCCTCCTCCTCCTCCTCGTCGTCCTCATCCTCCCTCCCCTGACTCTTCAGCTGCAGCGCGGGGAGAAGCAGGTTGAGCCCAGACCTTGTGGACTTTGTATTGGCGCTTTTCCACTAGACGGTTCCAACGCGACATGACTCGGCTTTTTTTTTTTTTTTTTACACGTTTCCACTAGCGACAGAACCTGGTACCTGTTTCGCAACACCCCCCCCCACCCCACCACCACCGACGTTCCAAGTGAGCTGAGCTGGTACACATTAGGTCGCAGAACGACGGAGGGCCGTCCTCTGATTGGACGCTACCAACAAATCTGAATCGCGCAAAACACACTGGTCTGTCGATGAAGCACAGAAGTGATGTTTGTGTGTCTCCTCCACGTTCTACAGTATTTGTGTGTTTGTGTCAACCGAGAAGAGCCGAGTCGAGCCGTGCGCCAACGGTGTAGTGGAAAAGCTCCAAACGTGTGCGACGTCCATTTCTCACCTCCTCCTCCTCCTCCTCCAGCAGGTCTCCCTCCTCCTCGTCGTCCTCGTCCTCGTCGTCCGAGTCGTTCAGATCCTGGCTTTCTCTGTCCCTCTTCAGCGCGTCATCCTTTTTGCTGCTGGAGTGAGGAGGTGAGGTCACCTCCCCCGGCTCCGTTTTTATGCTCTTAGATTCTGCCGGAGACAAATGTTGACAAACATTAAGAATCCCTTTGTGGGTGGATCAGCTGATCCGTGGCACAGGCGTCTTCCTGCAGTGAGGCCTTAACTGACCCCGCTTTGACTTTTAGCGATTGACTTCAGCCATTCTTGCTGAATCATCATCATCATCATCTTATCCACACGCCGTCAAGTCCCAAAAACGAGACTAAAAACGATGGCCGACCATGTTTTTTTTAATCCAGCACGAGAGCATTTGTGACCTGTTTGGTCTGTTTTATATACAGAGTGAATGAACGGAGTTATTCCTCAGCTTTTAGGTCTTTTCAGTGTTTGGAATACTTGTTTTTATTTATTTCCTGCGCCTTTTCAATTTGTCATGTGGCCGTTTGGTAACCCTGTGTTTTTAAAAACGGTGCTGCGTAAGTAATATTATTTAGAGAACAAATGCCCAAGCGAGTATCAACAAAGTTCCTTTGACCTTGAGTCTCTGAATCCTTATGTTCCTGATACAAAAAAACAAAACGAAACATAAGAACGAAAGAGAAGAGAAATAAAAAGTGAATAAACTTAGTTACATTATAAAACTTTTGTGCCTACTGACTATAAGATGGATGATATGACATCACGTCATATCGATCGCAGGCTCCTGAATTGGATATTATACATATACTATCGGACCAAAGTATTTTCCACAGCTACACACACACACACACACACACCCCGCCTCCGTCCTACCTGACTTCTTGCTGTGATCCTTCTCCATGCGCTCCAGACTCTCCAGCAGGTCGTCCACCTTGCTTTTAATCTGACTCAACTCCCGCTTGATGGTCTGCAGCTCGTCCACTTTCACTGCCGAGAGAAAAGCGGCGTCACGTCAGAGAAACGACATCCACCGATTCAACCGAGCTGCTTTGGTCGATCCACTGATCGTTGGTCTGAGAAGCCAAAGCGATATTTAAAAAAAAAAAAAAAAAAATACAAAAAGTGACAAGAGCAAGAGCCTGAAGATTCCTCTAGCGTGACAGGATGTTGGTGCAATGTTTCAGACTGATGGGGTCAGTTTCCTCCACGCCTCAGCTGAGAGCACTCACTCGTTCTGGATGAGTAGGTCCTCTGGCTGCTCTTGGACGACGACGAAAAGCTGCTTTTGGTTCGCCGGCTGCTTCCGCCGCCACCGCTGAGGCTGACCCGCGGGCGCTTGGACGGGATCACAGCCCGCGACAAGGGTGGAGGAGGGGCCGGGACGCGGGACGGGTATGAGTACATTCTGGTGCCACAAGATTAAAAAAAAAGAAATATCCGAACAAACATTTAGTGAGGGACAAAAAGAAATTCCGTTTAGACTTTCAGCCATAGTCAGGTTTCTCCCACCTGTCGTAATAATCTCTCTGGAAGTCATAGTCGAGGTCGAATGAAGAGCTGCTGCTGCAACAACAAGAGGAGGAGGAGGAGGAGGCGGCGTGAGGAAACCATCGACAGCTACTCGTCTCATTCACAGCTCAGCTCACCTGTACATGTCTCCTGCCGAGCGTTTGGTGGTTTTTGACCGGTGGGGTTTGGGTTCTCCAGCCAGGTTGATGTCTGAGAACAAGGAGAACAAGTCACGCTTCCATCAGCCCGTTTAGATGCGGTGCTGTAGGATTGGAGAATCCCCCAAATTAAGTGGGACTTGTACTGATTTTCACCCCAACTGCTTCCGGTGTTTCCGGTTGACTCACGACAACACGCGGAGGATGAAACGGTAACATTTCTAACATGAACCTATTTTGTCAAGCAATACCAAAGACAGTAGAGGAACAGAAGTGGAATAAAACAGAAATTATATACAATTTGGGTGAGATGAATGAAAGCTCAGCAGAAGGAATAACGGAGAAAAATTTCAGTGAATTGAGTTGGTGATGAAAAAGAAGCCCAGAAAAAAACTGCTGTGTCATCGTTGGACTGAGATGAGACGTCTGTAAAATGTACACATCTTTCTTACCGAGTACTTGTCCGACGATCATCCGGCCGTCCTCTCCGGTGACGGCGGACCGGGCGTTCCTCTCGTTGGCGTACTGGACGAAGGCGTAGCCCTTGTGGACGGAGCAGCCTACGATTTTGCCGTACTTGGAGAAGATGGCCTCCACGTCCGCCTTGGTGACCAGCAGGGTGTTGAGGTTGCCGATGAAGACCCGGGAGTTGAGCGAGCGGGGGTCGGTTTTGTTGGTGACGTTGCTGCTGGCCATGAGGCTGGAGGTGGTGGGCGAACGACTGGCGGGAAAACACACAAGACGCACATTTACCGGCGGCGGAACAAGCACCGCACACACACACACGCTGAAGTGCTCCCGCATATACGGTAAATGGTCGGCAGGGTTCCACTGGGAAACGGTTTCAAAACAAACATGCAGAAGGAGCACGGTGATGTGAGAGGCCTTTACCTTGTCTGGACCAACAGGAAGCACGTGAACAAAGCTGGACTTCATTACTGCTCAAACTACCCACAGTCTTTCCTTTCCATCGAAACGTTTGATTTCTCTCTCAGCATGAAACAAATTCACACTCTAATGACACATTCCCACACACGACCTGTTCTGATTTCACTTTAAACATCCGCTTTAAGAGACCCGGGACAAGTCCGAGTGCTGTTCGTGTGCCCCGGAAAGGGGCGTTACAGTATTTGGACTTTGAGCAGATGCTTCCGATTCCTGGTGAACTCTGGACGAAAGCTCTGGCTCACGGGTGTCTTGCTTTATTTATCAGAAATAAGACCATTAAAAGGCTGTAAATTGAAAGTGGGTTGGCAGTGAAGAAGCGGCCATTTTGTTTCATGCAAACATACGTTCAGCATTTCAAATAAATCACTTATTCTCCAAAAGACGGAAAAAGTAAGCGACTTATTATTAACAGTAACAGACGCTACCCATTCATTCTGGAACACTTCAGTCTTTGACCTGTTTTTGGTGGCTTATTTGGCAAATACAGTCCCTTGAATGAATTTAAACCCACAAACGCCCTTGTCAGAAAAACATTTCGGTGATTAAAGTTCGCCTGAGAATCAGTCACGGTGGACCGGTCGTGGCACATTTACCCAGATCCCAGACAGAATCTCCTACCAATGACACATTTCATCCATACACACCCCTCCAAAGAGGATTGGACACGTTAGTCAACACTGGCACATTTCTGGAGCCGTTACTGGCTGATGAAACTCAAAACAGAGCACTCGAACCGTGGCGCCTGCAGTGAATTTGAAGGACCGTGATTTAGCAAACATGACAAACAGCAGTGGGTAACCCCCAGCTGACAGGGGGCGGGAACAGTCATCACTCACTCCATAGCGTCTGTGTGCAGGGCTGTCGTCTGTCTGACACTGTGGGCTGGGTTCAGTTTGGGCTGGTGTCTGGACCTTCACCTTCGCCCCTCACGATTTTTACTGAGGTGACAGAAAACAACACCTCAGTCAAGCTGAGCAGGGTTATGCTGTACCACGTCTTACCCGTCCTTTTGTTGTTGTTGTTTTTATTAAATGTGTACAGAACTCCGTGGGGGGGGGGGTAAAAAACAGCGACCGAGAAAGAGCCTCCAACAAGAACCAGCCATTTTGGCACACTAGCTTGTTTCTACATCCAACACACGTTTGAGTCTAGATTTACACACACAATACAGAGATGTGTTCGAGCCGCAAATCAACCTCAGGGGGTTGTTTCTTTGGATTCGAAGTAGCAATCAGGCCCGTTGGTCCACTTGTGTTTGACACTGGGTGGCTCAACATGGCTGAACACACAAACATGGAACAGACTGTTAAACCTGTTATCTAGCTGTAGCTCAGCCAGCAATAATAAGGACTTTATGGGCAATATCCTGTGAAATAAAATAACAGAGTAGCTTCTATGTAATTCTGTACAATATTATTAAATGTTGAACAGTATAAAGTACACTATCCCTCTATCACACCTGTAGAATGTTGCTAATCAATTGGGTCCACGTAAACAATGAAGATTTGGGGGGGGGGGGGGGTTCCATCGGAGAATATAATGAGTGATTTTTATGAACAGGAGAGAGCTGAGATAATGTACCAAAGGTGAGTACTTTTACAGCTTACATTCAATAATTTACTTTCAACCCAACTTAATGAATAGGGATCGTGCATATTATAGGTGGGGAAAGGACAGAACTGTAACGTAATATTTTGAGATGTTTTTATCGATTGTTGGGTCTTTTCCCACATTGTGTGCCTTAATTAAACATGGCTTATGAAAATATGTGCGCCTAGAAGAGGAGTGACTTGATTATTGTATAAACATATATAAACCACGATAGTAGTCTTTCAGATTGATATGACTTTAATAAAGTGTGTGTTTGTAACGTTATGCAACAGGAAGTCCAGAGACAAAAGCTCAAAAATCCCTCATGAGAGCAAAAATCTTCTGCACAAAAACAACTGACTGATCAGTAGGAGCCAGGAGAGCAAAACCAGGGAATAAAAAATTACCTAAACCAGCCACAACACACCCGCCTGGACCCCGACAGCGCCACCACCAGGCTTTAGTGTGAAACACAGGCCCTGCGCTAGCCTCGACGGCTCAAAGCCGGCTAGCATGGCTTATTTAAGCCCACCATCAAATTAAGAGCAATAAAAATGCAAAGCAAACAGTTCAGTCCCCGTCTCTGCAAAAACCAAAACCTGCAAAATCACATAATTCGTGCGGTTGATAATCTGCGATGGATTTTGGAAGGACCTCAGGCTCGAGTCAAAAGAGCGGCTAACGCTAGCTAGCGCTATATTAGCTGGTAGGTGGCTAAAAATCGTGCCAAAAACAATTCAGTCCGGTTAAAAGCACAGTCTGTAGATCGAATGCTACAAAAATACAGCTACACAAACTTGTGAAAAATGAAGGCAACTGCAGCTAGGATGCATCCAAATCGCCGTGTCTCTAAAAATCGCAAGTGTCCCCAAGTTAGCTCAACTGGCGAGCTCGCTAGCCGCCAGCACACTGCGTTCTGCCCACTCGCAAAATAGAAAAAGCATCGTTGAAAAAAATCCAAAAAGAAAAGAAAAAGGAAGGAAAAATGAAAAATAGCTGGGATCAAAATACTCACCACGACCTGAACGAGCAAAATGTCTTGTTTTCTGTAAAATCGGTCAAATTGCTACTTAGATCGTCCTACAAGAGCACGAGCGGATTCGCCCCTGAGCAGCGAGCTAGCCTTCTTCTAGCCACCGAGCTAGCGATGGCGCAGTAGTGGACCGGGAGCGCTCGTTTGGAGTCACAGGGCAGTCCGAGAGAGAGGGAACACACACGAAGTATACTGCTTTAGCGTACTCTACGGATACCGGTGGGACCTGATTTCGTAATTTAACTCACCTGTTGTCGTCGAAAATCGACCCAACCCACTTCAGTAACGATTTTGGTTAAATTTATTCTCAATATGTCAGTGACACCTTTCGATTTATAAATTGAATTATTACATTTACATTTACAAATCTTTGCAGGAATTGTGATCAACTACATCTATCGAATTACATGATTCTTGACTTCATTTCGAACATGTATGCAAAAATAATAACAGGAAAAAATGCAATTCAGATACAGAGAAAAAAATCTGTTAATGTGTTTCGTGCCACTTTATTAATTTAGATGCGGCGAACCAAAATTAAAATTAAACAGCTGTTGGCAGTTCAGGAAAAAGTAGCAAAATACAATTTTTTGTGGTAACAGATAAGAATAACGAAAGCAAACATTTAAGGAAAATACAGATTATGAATAATATGCATTATTTGATAATATGCAAAACATCACCGGTGCATTAACATGACCAGCCAAGAGAGGACAGTGTTTCCATGAAAACACATGAATGTAGATCCTGAAGTGAATGCACAACATGGAAGGAGGTGATGAGTGACTTTTAACTTAACTTTAAAATAAAGAAACGGCAGACAAATACAATTTTCAGAAAAATAAGTGAGTAACTAAACCAGAAATGACTTAACCAAATCATAACAATCACTGAAAGGTGCAAGGAGGTTGCAGCCATTCGAATGTACAAAACACATTCATAGATATCATCATCAGAACTGTAACCAGTCAATAATACCTAATCAACATATAACATCAGCAGATGCACTGAATACATAACTAAAGAAATGTCACTGTAGAAAATAAGTTTCAAAAAATATCCTTAGTTCGATAAGAAGGCTCTGTCAGTTGTGTCGGTTAGGGTCAGGTACTGTATATTACCTCACCAAACTTCACCAAACTGTACTTGGCTTGGTGAGGATCACCCACAGATGAGGGACACTGATGTGGTACGAAAGTAAAGTTGTTTTATCAGAACAGAGTAAATATTTAGATATTTATTTTGAAAAATAACAAATATTAAAAATACACAGGACGTAGTCAAAAAGGATAATACAGTAAAGTCCAAGTATTTCATCCCAAGAGAGGCGTTAATATAGGGCGGTAGAACGGTGAATGTGATTGGCTGGTGGTTTGGACCATGTGTTTGTCAAAGCGACAATCACAACCCAAAAAAAAAAGGACGTGTGTGCGCGCCTGTGCGCGTTCCAGAGGTTCAGTCCGCGTGGAGGCAGCGCGAGGCGCGGAACTGCTGACGAGGAGCGACCGGCCGAACATGACATCCGGTGAGACAGTCTGCGGAATTCTCTGCTTCATCCCGTTTTTAGTCTTTTAAAGTGTGTAAGCTGGAGGGGGGTTCAGATGCAGGGGCTGTTGCCATGGTGATGCCTGTTGGAGGCTTTCAGACTGATGTCGTCCCTGTCTAATTCCGCTGCTGAGGATGTGCACTGATTGAATGAGATCAGTCATTTTGATTGAACGGGTACATATAGGCTGCTGTTCTGTGGTGAACTCTTCCCCAAATGATTCTCTGTGATATTTCCTCTCTTATTACTTCTGGGACTTTTTCTTTTCTTTCCACCCCTCTGCAGTGCACTGATTTATGTCATGGAGCTGGAATGAGAAATGCTGCGCAGGGGGTGGAAATGTGGCTCAGGCTGCAAATCACACAGATGAGGAGGCTTGTTTTAATCATTAGTCTCATGGTGTTTGTGATGTGGGTCTCAGCACTTGTCATCCACTTGCACTTGGCATGTGTGTATGTTGTGTTTTCCCTCATTTGGTAGTGGCGTGTGTATATATATCAATCAGCACTAGTATAGCACTTGTCGTACAAAAGAAAATGTAGCACAAAGTGCTGTACAAAATAAAAGCAAGCAACACAAAGCAGAAACGAAACCCAAGGCTGCACACACACACGCACACACACACACCATGTACTATATAGATGGTGATGGTGATATTTGGCATTAAAAAGTGGCCTATAAACACGATTTGTGCCGTTCAGCACAGCGGAGAACAACCTAAAGATGCTTTGGGGATGTCGATCAGGTTGTCAATTGTTTCACCAGATGCTCTGATTGTTTGTTCAAGTGCTCAGATGGAGCATGGCGCCACGAGCGAGCCAGGATTTGTTTCACTTTAAAAAAAAAAAATGTTTTCCCTGGCAGCGTGTCATTGCTTCAATTTCACACCAGGGGAAGAAAATAGCAAAACGTGTTTCAAATGTTGAGGACAGTTTTCCTGTTGTAGGACAAAATGTAAACAAGGGTTTCAAAATATTTCATCAGGGTTCAGGAGGAGCTGCACTCAGTCGCTGCTCATGAAGTTGTCAAACTTTGCCAGACACTTAATAAATCCATTCTGCTTCTCCATTATCCCTGTAGTAAAAACAAAGAAATCATCACCAGGGAGAGACACAAACTCCAAATCCAGAATTTAACCTAAACAATGACAACACGTTTTTTTTCTTTTTTTGTACCATGACCTTTGACCTGTCACTCACTTGTCAAAGACCTGCAGATGTTCAGTGCGTTTCACCATTACGAGCTCATTTAGGATTTTTCAGACACGCTGTCTCTAAAGTTTGTAAATAAAACACATGGATCTGCATTAGAAATAGCCCAAAAGCTTCATTGTTTCTTTGATGGTCTGTTTGCAAAATAGGTCCAAGTTCTGAATGGTTTGAATGAAATGTTGAATAAATGCTATTAATGGGACCAGGACCAGATGATTAGATGCTGGTGGTGTTCTGGAACCATCTGGATCCAGGAATCTGTTGTAGGATTCTCCCTCATTGTCAGATAGGGACATTTTCAGCATCTGTCTCCAGAAGATTCTTGGCAAAAAATACAGGTACAATACGTTTGCTGTAGGTTTGCTAATATAATCAAAATTCTGACTAAATTCTGGATGATCCATACAAATATATATGTATGTATTGTATGTACAGTATATGTATGTGTGTCAATAATTACTGAACTACAAATGATGTCGCTGTATTTCCAAGTGGTCAGAGGATGTTTTCATGGTCAAGGACTCTGTTGATGGAGATAAAAAAAAAAAAGGTCAGAGGTCTAGAGGTGCTTTTCTAGTTGACTCACTCAACATGAGTCGTTTTCAAATCACAGCTGACTTTCCAATGACGGCACTACTTACAGCAAGCTCATTAAGCGTGTGAGGAACATGTGATGGGCAAGAAGCTAATGTGCTTTCTGGTCAATAAATAGTGAGTCTGACTTTTGTCACATCCGATCGCCTCTGAGTTGTGTTTTTTTTTTTGTTGTTTTTTTTTTTGGACAGCTGTGCCCGTGCCAGTTCCATGTTGTTGAAAGGATTTTTCCACGTGATTTTCTCAGCTGCCCCTTCGTGCCCACATTCAAACACGTTTAGCAGTGATTGCCCGACAAAGCAGAGCTCATTTTTGGTGCAGAAATATTATTCCTGGCCAGTGGGGCTCCTGTTTTGCAACACCCAAGGGTGACACGGGGATGTAACATGAGCCTGTGCGAGGTAACTGTTTCAACATTTTTCTGGTGTACATCAACTGCAGGAGGGCCAATTGCTTTTCTTAAAAAATCATATTTACTTGGGAAATTATTTCAAGAAGGGTGAATTCTCAATGTTCCAGTGAATCCTTGCTCCAGGCTGCTCAGCTAATACTTGAATAGCAAACAAATGTGTAGAAAAAACTATGTGTATGTGCATATCGAGTCTCTCTGGTCCAGATTATATTGCATATTCAGCTTCTTCTTCGTGGTTGGATGATTTGTTGATTCAGTGTTGGTATTCCGAGCCTTTAATTGACTCAGTCCCAGAATGGAAATGTACTTGGTTGAAGAGGAAAAGCTCACATTTGCAAAACGAGCTCTTTACAAGTGATAAATGGAGTTTAAATAGCAGATTAATGTTACAGATGTTGCATTTAATGCCAGCGAGGCAAGGCAGCGAACGCACCCAGAAGCTGAAGCAGCGAACTGGAATTCACCCACCGTCAGTTTCATTATGAACTCTGGCATTTTGAGATGTCTCCTGAGAAAAAGGAGAAGTGGTAGAAGAGAGGGTTTATCACGACGCTTAAAGAACAACCTTAAAAGAAAAGAAGAACATGGAAAGTGGTCACAGAACTCCCGCCAACTGAAAGGCGCTTTTGAAGAAGAAATGGTCAGAAAATACACATTGGCAGTCGTGCAGTTTTCTTTTTTTGGTCTTGTCAGTGGCACAACTGGCCGGCTATTTAAACACTGCGGCCGCTGGACTAGCGAGCGACAACTGTGGCGGTCACAAACTAGCAATGACACTCGTGCTGCGGTTTGTGCCGTTTTAAGACTGGACCTGAAATCTATTTCCACAAGGTTTTCCTTGCTCGGACAAATCCGTCAGAACCCACCAGACGGGGGCCTGGATTCTCCAAGCTGCTCTTAAGAAAAATCTTAAGATCTAAATTAAGAAGTTTGTAAGTGCAATTCCTCAATATTTCCTTAAGAACAGTCTCAAATCTTATGTAATTTTTCTATTATTCCTACTTTCAAACTTTTTAAAGTAGGCAATTGTGGGAAAACTATTAAAGGCAATAACAAGTGACTATGTAAAATATGACAACATTTGAGGTTGGTAACTGTTAAATCTATACAGATTTTTTTTTAAAAATCAAAGTTGACGTTCGATGTCGGGGAATCTGAGGAGCTTAAAGAGTCACCTACTTGTCAAAACGTGTCTATAATTTGTTGGCATATCTGATAGTAGTAGTAGTATCCCTTTTTTCTTTTTTTTTTTCTTAAGAAGGTTTTGTCACTCTGGCTCCAGAGTTTCACCAAACGGCGTTTGCGGCGATGTAACTATCAGCGTTTCACAGCGCTGGCCACCTCAGCCCAGCCCGTTGGTGCTGCCGCCGTATCAGGTTGACGGGCTCCACCCGCTCTCATGTGGGTTGGACCGACCCACTTTGTTTGACTGGAATTTCAGTCCAACTCTCTTGGAGCTCCACACCTGCGTTCAGAGGCTTTAGGTCTGCCAGGCGGAGAGGATGGATGGACGGAGATAGGTGAGAAGTGACGGAGTGAGAGGGCGAGGGCTTTTGGCTCACATTTTCGCAATAATGAAAAGAGAACTTGTTTCGCGAGAGACGTGTGATTTCAGTCGAGGACGGTGCTGATGTTCATAAAACAATGACACCGTGTGTTTTAACGCCAACCTGAGAAAATAACTCAAGCACATTTCCTTTTCCAGCACTCATAAGTCATTTCCTGAACTTAAACCCGTATGATTATGTTTATATAGACGGCTGATGGAAGAAAATCCACTTTTGTGTGAAAAGATTTTTGTTACAACAGTAAGAGCATGGACATATCAGGAAGAAAAAAAACGTGTCTCAGTAAGGAAAAGTAACGATAGAAATACGCTAAAAAAAAGTAATATATCGTTAGCCTAATAGCATAATCGCTTAGGCAACTATGCAGCAACTATGTAGCATAGGCACCTATGCTATTAGGCTAACGATATGATAATTTTTTTTAGAATATAGAGTAACTTGTGGAATAGAAAATAAGTTTTTGTTTCACTCTTAAGAACTCTGAATGCTTGAACTTGGATTATGAACTTATATTCATCGCTTGTTTGTTAGTTCGAGCAGGCATATCTGGAAAATGGGCTTCCTCTGAGGAACCGCGTGAACCTGCATGACCAATGCAGTTAGAACCTCAAATTCATGTGTTTTCAAGGCCATAGACTCGTTGGGTTGATCTCATTTGCTGCTGCTCAGATAAATTTGTGTGTTTGTGAGTGAAACTGACCAACTAAACATTTATGTGATGAATAAAACAAAACAGACTTTGGTGGTTTTGACTGCACAGACGCCTCACTGATCTCATCTTCATGCTCATCGCTCACGTCCCTCCACTGAGTCGGTTTGCCCTTCAAGCTGCGGCTGCTGCTGCTGCTGCTGCTGCTGCTTGGTGGATTTGAATCGATCATTCTTGCCAGTCCTGTAGAACACGGGAGCATCTCCAAGACTCCAGACATGTTATAATAAACAAGGTGTTCGGACTGACAGAGCAGGAAATTGGCATCAGGTGCGTCTGAACTATGTATGCGAGTTTGAAGGACTTGTCCACGATGATTATTGTTCCAAGAGCACCACAACTGATTTTTTTGAGTTTAGACATGAGGACTGATACGTATTAATGCACTCGACTGATATTTAACTTCTGCCCTATTCGGGTGGGACTAGTTCTACCTAGGTACGTGGGGTAAAGTAATAATTACCAGATATTTTAATTCCGTCTGAATGTGCCATGTCAGTAATCATCATGGCACAATGTCAGTAAAGATTACCACGACTTTTACCGACTGTGAAAGGGTCGCTCTAAACAAGAATGGAATTCGAAGATGGTTAAAAAATGTAAGATACTGTAAGATGTAAGACACCCGTCAGGTGGTGGTTTTAGAAACGGACCCCTCTTAGCCTTTTCCCGTTCCAACACAGAATACTCATTTCAAACTTTAACGTCAGCAGCGAGGATTGTCTATTGTTTTCGTATCAATGGACTCATTCACCTGTGATGGCTGCAAGTGTCTTCGTGCCGCTTCAGCTCGGCCTGCTTCCCTCTGTGTAAATAAACGTTTCACAGCCTCCGCCTGAGGATCGTCCTGTTTAACTTTCACCCCTGACGCTGTCTGACAGGTCGTATTGCTGTGAAATATTTGTGGTGGACAGAGATCAATAACTCAACTTCTCATGCGTATTTGTCACTTATGTTTGTGATGTTTTATTAGTGGAGGAAGGTTTTCGTTGGCGCACAGAGGCTCTTTAGAAACACTGAAGTTTGACTTTGAAAGAATTGTAAAACAGCTGCATTCAATGTTTGTTGTTGACAAGCCAAATTAAAAAAAAAAAAATCAGCCGTTGTAAATACGAAGCAGCGGCTGACTGATGCTTTGATTTGACAGATGTTTCAAACAGTCACGTCCCATGAGTGCATCTATTCTGCTGGAAATTTGCGACATGGCAGAAAGGTGGAAACTGTCCTAAGTGTGGCTCAGTGTTTCAGAAGACACATAACACATCGTAGTAGTTGTAATATCTGAAAATTTAGTCCGAACAACCTGCTACACCTTACTGCACAGGCCGTGGGAATCACACCTAACACGAGAGTAAATCAACCAGGAATCAGTTAGAAATCGATACGGAATCAAACAGATAAACAAATGATTGCAAATGTTGCAAAATGCAGTCAATTTTCAAAATTGAACAATGATTGTTGAAGAATAAACCTCCATCCGTTCATTCACCTTCTACTGCTTACCCGGAAAGGATAAACCTGTAATTTACAAAATTGAAGATTGGTCCTTCACAGGTCTTGTAAAAATATTTGTGGGAAATATTTTAGCATCATTGTGACTACAATGAGCAGATTTCATACACGTCCACTTGAAAAGGCGCTATTCCTCATCACATGCACATAGTACACTGCTTACTGCAGGTGTACTGCGGCCACGCTCATTATATGCAGTTGTACAGAGGCCACGCCCCCTACCTGCACTGACCTCCCTCTGTCACATTTCCAGAACCCTGGACTACTGAACACCAGACTATCAAAGTGACACATCTGAGCCCGTGGATGACAGGAAGTGATGTAGGTTTGGTTATAATATAGTACATACAGTATATGGTATAAATATATTTGATACATTTGCTGCTACTTGTAATTGCGAATTTCCAAAAGTTCCAAACTAATGTTCCCATGAAAGTTTGAAATGTTGTAATGTTCCTTCCTGCCCCTTTGCAGCCCCTGGTATCAATAAAACGTGATCTCATCTGAAAAAGTAGATGATGTCATGGTTTCTCAACTGCCACTTCTTTTATACAGTCTCTGTAGATGTAAACCCGTAACACCAATGCTTGACTCTGACTTTCAGGTGAGCGGTTCACCTTTGGCTCTCATACTTCTGTTTCTCTTTAAAGCTGATGGAATCTGTCAAAAGTGCATTTCAAGCAGCATTTATATACCGGAAACACCTGCTGCAGCGTGTTCAAGTGTTGAGAGATAAACAGTTTTGGAGGTCGTGGAGCAGCAGCAGCTTCATTACATAAAGTTTAGATTACAGGACTTTTGTAGGCTTGTTTCTCACAACGGAATCACAGATGGTCAGAATTATAACGTCGATGAGCTGAAGCTGCTGTGGAGCTGAACTTCCAGCTGCACAGATAAAAAATGTGGGGGGATTTTCCTGCTGTGAATGAAGTAAGGACGATAAATCAGACGGCTGTTAGTGCGGAAAAATGTTTAATGACCTGAAAGAAGAGTAAATTATGAGCTGTGAGCCGCAACATGTAGGATTAACCTATTTTGCAAATGGAGGCGTTGAGGCACAAATTATTCACAGGAGTGTTCTCACCCCACAGCCAACTCACTCCTGTTGCCGGGATACCAGACTCCTGAGTGTTTAATAAAAACACGAGCGACAGTTGTTAAAATGCAACTCACATGTTTTCTTTAATACTTGCGAGAGGTCGTTCTCGTCACACATGCTGTCCCAACCTGAAATTTACTGCAGCCATTACAGCAGACCTTGAATTCTGCATTGAAATAAATGGAATGACCTGACTGACCTGGAATTCATTCCAATTGGTTAAAAAAAGTATTCTGTTAATTATTACTGCGATTCCTGAGAAAATACACTCCTCACAAAATGTTCGTGACATTGGACTTGAAGCACTGGTCATTTCTTCATCCACATCACTTTGTTGAAACAGAAGCCAACAACAGTGGTGTCAATGTCTGTCACATTCACGGCTTTGGAGAAGAGCGTGTTTTGCAATTTCTTCATTAAGATGATTTAGCAAGTCCTTTGCTTTATTCTTTTTCTCATTGTCCCAGACAAGATTTCCCCCAGGGAACTCCAAAGGGATGAATAAAGTTCGAATCTAATCTTTCCACACAAAACCACAGAAAAAGCTGCAGTTCATCCTCCAGGCCTGTGAGTGGTGCTGTAGCCCTGCGACGTAAGAAAACACACATAGAAGATGGCGGGTAAAACAAATCAAATTGAAAAGGAGGCATTTATGACGAAAAGACACATCACAGTCAGCAGCCTCTGCACCAGCACTGTGAGCCGCCATTGTTGTTGTTAGCGGGTTAGCACATGCGAGTTAATGGAGAGGTGGCGCTATCACATCGGTTTAGGAAAGATGCAAATGGGTTGGAAACATGACAACGTTTCGGTGGCGTCTTCAGATGTATTCACTCTGGGACCTGGTTTACAAAAAGGATAAAACGATAAAAACAGCGTATACAGTTTCATTCTTCTCTGTGCAGAAGGCAGAAGTTTCTTTTTCCTCTAGATGCCAGTTCATAGGTCAACAAATCCAATGACATTGTCAGGCGTCGATGGTGCACAGGATTGTTGGATTCTCTGTACATTTGTAGTAACATTCACATTTCACCCCTTAAAACACTTAACACTGATCACATCCAGAGTGGCTGTCATGTTAAAGGTTATTTCATGAGTTTCTCTGAAAGAGGGTTTTTTGGTTTGTTTGTTTCACTGGCACAAAATGAGGAAAAAAAAAATCACTTTTTGCCAAAGAGTCGTTCAAGAAACATCAGGTTGATGCATGGAACGAGCGTCTGCGTATGAACGCATCCAGCCTTCAGCTCTGTTTTGTTTCCGTCAGTTCCTGAGGGAATTCTCTGGCTCTTCAAACTGTGTCTATTATCGGCAAGTCAACTCCGATTTTGTCTGGCTGCTGTTTGGCGCCGAGCAGCAGCTCATTCCAGTACAAATTAGTTTTTGTTTGTTTGTTTGTTTTCATTCACAGTTTCACAGGTTTTTGTTTTGTTTTTTTCTTTCCCACTGCAAACGGCTGTTCGAGACCGCTTGGAAACAATGTCAAGACAGCAGCAAGTGACTGAGAACGTTCATGTAGACAGAGAGGAAAATAAAGTTTGTCAAATATTTAAAAAAAAAGTTTACTTTTTTTTTTTGAGACAAATACAGGTTTGCTTTTCCTGAAATATCTCTTGACGAAGAGCCTGCTGTACTATAATGAAAAGTGTTTTTCTCAGTTTAATGGTTTGACTCTTCGTTCTGGATGTGGACCAAAGTCTACAAATCTATTCTCTTGCTTAACGTCTGCTAGTTGAAGTCTGGTCATGAAGGTCTTATCTATAAAACATGTCCGAACTTATTTATTCTTTAAATCTTTTAACTCTCTCATACATCATTTTGTCACCCTGAAAAAACGACGGTGTTGATTTTAGCTCATCAAACTGTTGGATTTTTTGAAAAAAAGAGGAAGAACGAACTCTACTTTCACTCTGTTTTCTATGAGATTCAAAACGGTGCATGGTGTCCACAGCGAAGCCAGGCTACGTCACTATGGCAACAGCACACACGGACAGGACAATCAGCATTAGGCACAAGCTTAATTAGTCTTAATTCAATACATGACTAGGTATTGTTGGTCACTTAACATCCTCTGATTGAGACCCAACCTCTGACTGGTTGTTTGGTTCAGGGAGAAGTGGATTTGATTTTTATTATTTTCTAATTTTGCACAGCTTCAAATAAAAAAAAAAAAAAAGAAAGCTAATGAATATGCACTAATACAAGTATACAGAACAGGGAGAGGAGGACAAAAACCCAAAAGAAAAAAGTAAAATAAGTCACTGGTTTAGATAAAAGACGAAAAAGAAGAAGTGATGGAGAGTATAAAAAAGCAAAAAAAAATTATGTGAGCATGTGTGTCCATACATGCAAGCGTGCATGTATATTTGGGATCTAGAAATGATGAACATAAACAAAGGGAAGGCAAATATGACAAAACGTTGGTTCAAACAACCTGCTGCAGCTTTGAAAGCTGGAATTCCCACAATTCAGACCAACTTTCAGCATTTACACACATCACAGCTCCAATTGACACTGAACCAACGGTTTAATTGCTGCCCCTACATGTTCCTGTTTGGGGAATGAAGTGTGTGTGTGTGAGTGTGTGTGTGTGTGTGTGTGTGTGTGTGTGTGTGTGTGTGAGGTGGCACTGATTACGGGAAGAAACATAGAACTGTGAACACGACTTTACCGGGAAACTTTGTGCTTGAACTCCACTTAGTGACTCTTTCGTCAGCTAATCTAACTTCCGAAGTGAACATACTCCCCATGTGACTCACATGAAGTCTCATTAAACTCCTCATGACTGATCACGTCCTGTGCTCTGGTGAATTCGATCCCCAACAGCTGAAAATCGACGTGTTGGGTAGGTTTGTTCCCAGTCTCACTGCACCTGAGAGATGTCGTCCATCACTCTTCCTGTCTGAATGAGCATCTGGATCGAGTTCCAGGAAGTCTGCACACACACTTCTTCACACAACTCCCGGCTGTTTGTTACGGGGGGGGTTGGGGGTGGGCCTTAACGCGTGCAGTCATCAATCAGCCCCGAGTGGCGTGCAGCTCAAAGGAAGCTAAATATACACTCACAGAAACATCACGGCTCACGGCTTTGGACGCCACTTGTTGGGGTTTCACCTGACCAGAGAATTTCTGCACCCGTCCAGTTGTTGCCTCTGATTGAATGCAGAGCTGCCGGAAACGATGGAACAACACTCAGATTCTCCAGATTCAGCCCTTCTGTGGCACAGCGAGGTTTTATATCGGCTGAGTCACAGAGTTACCATAAGTCCTGAGTCAGTTTGACTGAAATTGTTGGAATTGTCATGAGGTAGGTTGGTTTAATGGCACATTTGAGTATTTAACCATGTTGTACTAAGTAAAAATATCTTTATTATGCAGATGGGGGAAGGGCCGGAGGTGGGCTGAAACTTTACAGAGTGACTTCATCATTTCACTTGGCTTTGTGATTGACTCTGTGTGTGTCACTCAGATCCAGTTAACAGCTCCAGTTGATCCTGTGAATAGATTTCTTCCTGTTTTGTGCAGCATTTTCTTTTAGTTTGTGCTGTCCACTGGTCAGAAAAGGACCAGTATGGGCAGTATCAGACAACAGAATAAAATACAGATAAAAGTGTAAACCGATTAAATAGAGGGCGACAAACAAGACAAGATGGAGCATTTTGTGTCATCATTTGTGGACTGGTCACTTGGTGGATTCCAGGATGCTCGTGTCATTTCTGAAAAAAGATTTTTCAGAAAAAAATCCCCCCCCCCCCCCCCCTGCTGGGAAAAAAAA